>MU868495.1:102445-113896 GCA_036418205.1 Ostertagia ostertagi | reverse complement strand
ATGGTTTGTCAAAGTGTAACGGCGCTGGTTTGTCGAAAAACGGAAAGTGCTGAGTGCCTCAAAGGCAAAGTCCGAGCTCAAACACGCTGAACTATTCGCTCATGTGGATAGAGGTGGCAGTTCGCCTGCAGAGATCGCGCCCCGAAGACACTAGGCGCTGAGGCTTTGATCAAATCTCCCAAAAGGAATCAATGTCCGCCCACCGTTCGATATCTTATCTGCGAAATATGTTGATCTGCTATGCTCTCTCTTCTCGGACTTCTCTACCCTCTCCGCGCTCACATTATCTCTCATCTCCCTGCCTGCCTCTTAGATTTTTCCGCAGCGCAGTGAAATAAGGTACCCTCACCTTCAAATGACCAGAAATTGTGCAATTGCAGAAATTGACGTGGCACTGGCGGTTACGGGCAGTGGTCAACCAAAGCGTGAGAGTCCAGACAGAAAAGCACATACTTTCTGCTTTTCTAGGACTAAGCCTTTTGAAGGAAGGAAAGAAAGCAGAGATGCTGTAATAGTGTGCATATGCGAGAGTGCCCAGAGAACACTACAAAACGCTGAATCACCAAGCCTTCCGGTTGACCGCTGCCCTTGACGGGCACTGGCACACGTGGCTAAATTCTCGATGAAAAGGTGACATCACGTGTGCTCAAAGATGTTCTTGAATCGATGCCACGTTAATGCCACGTCAATTTCTGCAATTGCACAATTTCTGGTCATTTGAAGGCGAGGGTACTATCTCTTGCGCTTTTGACTATTTTCTTCCATTTTTCTCCTTGTGCAGTTCAGTTCGCATACTATTATAATTTTCTTTGAAGCGGAATTACCACATCACCTTATTCCTGGTCATTCAATAGGGAAATTCATGAATTAACATCAATAAAAAACGATATACGAACAAAGCACCACGACATGACCAATTTAAGAATAGATCATAGCTGAGTTCAAAAAAAATTATAACACCAACTAGTTAGCAATAAAATGAGCACTCCGAACATCAACTGTTCTGCTAATCGTAGGAAAAGAGAAAGTTGAAGAATAGCATTTATAGTCAACATCAAGCCTGCACTTAGCGGATGAGCCGCATGAGTAAGATTACTAAGATCCACGGAATGTCAAGATAAAAGTTACTGCTCCAATACAAATTATGAAAAAGTAGAAAAAAACAATCATAAGATTTTCAAACAACTAACCATCATCGTCTTCAGGAAATCGATATGTTATCATCGGCTTTCGTTCTGAATCATCACTAGTGCTGCTTACAGGCCTATAAATGCTTGCCCTTACAATTCCTCATTACTTTCGATTTAATGGTTCTTTTTCAGAGAAGAATCCTGTTAATTACTGAACAACCTACTCTAGCGTGATTATGAGTACAGATTCGAAAAGCTGCGGCATGTTGCCGCACATGGCGGCCAAATACTTATCCTTTTCTTCCAAAGTACGTCGTCGCTGGTTTCTTGCTCGAATTTTTTGATGTTGTAAAGACTTTGTCTGAAAACATGCCAATATGTCACATGTCAGCACATGGAAAATTCAAATTATAAAACAACTGAACTTGTGAAAACTAGATATCGATTTTACGCACCAAAAATGAATACTCTGATGCCCTGCGGTCTAAGGGGGAATGCATTCCTTCAGTGGATCTGCCTTACATGATCCATTTTATTTCCAGATAAAACCGTGTTGAAGATCTATTGCTTCTCAAGTGGATCAACCCACAGTTACAGACGTGGTTCACGAAGCTGTGATGTGATTTCTGTTGACCCAGCAGATCGATCTCGTTGAAGTTTTGCGACAGCTGGCGCGGGAGCCTCTCCTTTCGCAGGCTCTATCAAAGCAGTGGAACAAGACTGACTTGCTTCTTGTCAGTGAAATAGCTAACAGAGCTTCAAAAGTAGTCACTTTCTGATCTCCTTCTACAACCCTAAAAATTTTTGGCCTCTCTTGTTTTTACATGTAGAGTAAGGATGCCCATATTCTGTTCTAGGGATACCTTATGAGGGGAGGAGGAGTGAAGAGAAGAGATGAGTGAAAGACCCTTCTCAATGTCATACATACCTCGTCGCTATTGTTTTCTTTCTGCAAATCGTCAAGTCGTTTCGATCTGAACCTCGGTGATCTGACTTTCGACCTGAAACACGAAAATCAATAAAAAATTGCGAGGTTGCAGTAAATTCATAAAGAGCGCAGAAATGATGCTTATCGTGTTGGTGAGTATTTGAGCTGCTTTTTGGCCGAAAAGACACGATTAGCTTAGTCATACTCTTCCCTTATCAGTAACATGTCATCCACACTACTGATAACACCAAAAAAGCGAAGGCACACATTATGGACTTGTTTTTTTTTTCTCGGAAAGGAAATGGAGGGTGGAGGGTACTTATCAGTGCATAAAGGTCATAAGCGCTTATTTTAGACTTCAATGAATCCTTAATGTAGAATTGTAAACTGAGATTGTATCACTGTAAGTAGGTTAACTGCACATAATACTACCTTAACTGCATCGGATGTTAGCTATTACCAGATACTTTACCGAGTATTACAAGTGTTTCAAGCGACCAAAGCTCTAAAAGCAAAACACTGCGGAGCGTAGTTGGAGCTTACAACAGAATTCCTTTATTGATACCTATTTTTGATATTTTATTATAAGTTGGATACCAGTAATTGAATAAATATAAAGAGGGAGTGCTAACGCAAGATACGGGGCACAGTGTTGGCAGCGCATTTGAGAACCGCGTATTCATCGCCTTTCGGGACTAAGTTTTCAGCGGAGGAGGAGAGACATTAGGGTGCGTGAGCAGTTTTCATTTTTCGTGAATTTCCTGCTCCCCTCTAGTGTCAGTCCTAGAGGATGCTCCCGTATCTTGGGATAGCGCCAAAACAAAGTTTATTACAATCATTTCAAACAGATAGGAAGCAAATATTGAGAAGGAAGTATTGGTGAGCATTGGATTGTTTAGCGAACGAAGTAGTAACTGAAGAATCAAAAGGGATTAAGGCTTGATGTCATAGGTTATTTATTCTCACAGGCACTTCTTTACAGGTTTTCTCGGAATTTCTTCCATGTACTTCTCTGTTTGAAATCCTTTGGAATCCTAGATTTTCCGGTTATTCCCTTTGAAGGGCAAAAAGTGAGCATTTTAGCAGAAAAAAATGAAAATTTATGGCGGTTTCAGATCTGAAACCGGAAAAGGAGGCTAATGGCAAAGATAGAGGGTTGAGGCGTTGTGTACCAACAAAAAATAAGTTCTTTAGAAATCAGTGATGAGGACTCATTCAAAATACTTTATTGGTAAGCTTTCGCTGTGCTAACAGCTTCTTCAGACCTAAACATACAAATCAAGCATAACATACGTACGCTAATTCTTAGAGCATAAAGCTATACGAACGTACTAACCGGGCAGTCAACAGCAATTCGGTAACTGCAATACAACATAGTAACGACTACTGCTAGTAACATCAACAGAAGAACGGCTTACCCCGACGCTAGATGTTTAAAGCAGTAGCGTTACTATGTTGTATTGCAGTTACCGAATTCCTGTTGACTGCCCCGTTTAGTTACGTTCGTTAGCATTTTATCCTACAGAAGTTAGCGTACGTATCTATGCTGCTTGTATGTTTAGGTCTGAAGAAGCTGTTAGCACAGCGAAAGCTTACCAATAAAGTATTTTGAATGAGTCCTCATCACTGATTTCCTGAAGAACATCTTACACACATGAGGCTCAGGGATAGCTCAATTCTATCATAACACAAATATAAGGGTTAAGAACAAATATGAGATATCTGAATGTTAAACGAACAACTAACAACAAGAATACAATACCGCCACTAACTTTTGAAATTTCTCCGCTGAGCGACGGATTTGCAGCGTCGCAAAGCGTCGCCCCTTCATAACTCCCCCCAAAGCGGGTCAAATGATTGGTGCTCTACACCATTGGACTCGTCTCTCTGTGGCGAGTCTAACCATGTGGAAAACTACGGTACTCGCCGTAAAAAATCGAAAAAAAAACACGCGAACACAACGTCGTGTCAAATTCGCAGTTTCGTTTCGTCTTTTCGTTGAACGTGCGGGCTTCAATTAGATTTGAAATCTGAAAAAAGCGTTGAACTCAGCTCGACGAGTTCTATAAGAATGTGCTTTTAAATTTTTGGAAAGCCCTACTTCAGATTGCGCCATGCACTCGAGCTTTGGCTCGAGAAAAAACTGTTTGAATGTGGTGCGCATATAATCCCGCTTATGCATCATGATCGTTCTTCAGAGAGATGGGTCTCAGCAGTTGCCCCAGAACGCGCCGCGTATTCAACATCGTCCATTGTATTGTGAATGGATCGATTGCTTTTTTCCAGATTTCATGGTCCCTATTCCACAGCGGCGCGTTAAATGACTTAACACGTAGCCCCTGCGCTCAACATCTCCTCCTCTCGTGTTCAAATGGAAATCATAGATCAATTCTCGGCTTGACAGTAATCGCCTCTCTGTAAATTTTCCACATGTTTGAAGACGAAGGTAGCTCAAACTGCCGCCGGAGCCTGGATTCTCTTATTTTAAAGTACGACTTACTTATGTGCGAGCAATAAGATCAACGCACTAGCTTGCAATGCCGCCCTTCATCTGTGGCCATGCAGCTCCTCGCCTCCCTAGCCTGGTGAAATTTCCAACGTTTAGCGCAGTGTCCGAAACCCCTGAGGTAGAGGGGAAATCTCTTCACGTTGTAATACGCTTACTTGAGTGTAGAAATAAGATGACACACTTGCTTGTAGACGAGCGCTTCCGCCGTGCTGTGGCTGTGAAAATGCCTCTTCGTCATGCCCTTGTGGAAAGATCAGATTTTTTGCATTTCCAGATGAACTCGCAGACCTGAGATGTGCCCCATTGGATTCCCCGTGAAAAATGCTATCGAATGTTATGCATTACTCCTCCCAGTTGAAACTTTGGTTTTTCACCGTTTTCAGACTTCCCCTATTGCCGATTGGGCATCATTATTCCACTATTTCTGCCCCAAAATCTCAAAGTTTCATTTTTCGTCGAAACTTTGCCTATTGGATAATCATGCCTCTGAAACAATCTCTCATTCTCGTATGTGCCCAACCATCACAGCCTCGCCCATTTCGACTATGTTCCAGGTAGAGCAATGTTATGTAGAAAGCTGTGAAGGCAGCGACGAATTTCCTCTACTGTCGTAGACTACGGTCACTTGTCTGTAGGAATTACATAGAAACCTTGGTGGCAGGTGAGTCTTCCTTCCGTAGTGTGACCCCAAACATCACACCTCGTCATGCCCTTGCGATATGATCAGATTTTTTTGGTTCTCCAGATGAACATAGAAGACTGAGATGTGCACCATTCAATTCCCCATAAAAATACTGTCGAACGGTATACAACTCACTTTCTGGAGAACATCTAGTTTACCTGCCACTAGATCCATTTTGTGACATTTCCCAATTTTCGAAGGGATGTTTTGAGGAAATTCGAGAAGGGAGGGACGAACTCTCTTCCCTATCGTAGAGTAAGTTTACTTGTATGTTGGAAAAAGATGATACACTCGGGCTTGAGCGAGTGTTTCTTCCCTGGTGTGGCCTCAAACATCGCTCTCCGTCATGCCCTGAAATAAAAACCAGATTGGTCTTCCAGGTGGCTCTACGGAGCTGTGGTGTACACCATTCGATTCTCCATGCAAAATGCTATCGAACGATATACATCTCAGTTCCCACTTGAAACTTTCGTTTTTCACCGTTTTCGGCCTTTTCCTTATCGCCGATCGCCTTCCTCAGCCCTGGCCACCCACGTGCTATTCACGTGCGCGGTGCGTGAGAGCTCACGTGACAGCCGATGGCCTTTCTCGGTAGCTGGCGGGCAGCCCGATCGATACACCGCTATGCGTGTCGAAAGTGCGTGGGAAAGTCATCACGCACCGCGCACGTGAATAGCACGTGGGTGGCCAGGGCTGACCAGGAAGGTCTTTCAGGGCGTGACAAGCTTTTTGAAAACGGTCTTTTGCATGATATAGGGGCAGATGCGGGAACCACAGAACCATGTTCAATTTTTCCTGAACGGCCCTCTGAATACCAGAAAAGGAGGTCCCTAGTTCGATTCCTCGTGGTAACAAATTTTTGCATTTCGAGTTGACGTGCAAAAATTCGCGCAAAATGGAGTTAGAACCAACCAGAACAATCAGAACTCCATTTTGCGCGAATTTTGGAACGTCAACTCGAAATGCAAAAATTTGTCACCAAGAGGAATCGAACTAGGGACCCCCTTTTCTGGTATTCAGAGGGCCGTTCAGGAAAAATTAAACATGGTTCTGTGGTCCCCGCATCTGCCCCTATATCATGCAAAAGACCGCTTTCAAAAAGCTCGTCACGCCCTGAAAGACCTCCCTGGTGAGGAAGGCGATCGGCGGTAAGGAAAAGGCCGAAAACGGAAAAACGAATTTCAAGTGACCAGATTATAACGTCGAAGCATTTTGCATGGATAATCGAATGGTGTACACCACAGCTCCGTAGAGCCACCTGGAAGACCAAACAATCTGGTTTTTATTTCAGGGCATGACGGAGAGCGATGTTTGAGGCCACACCAGGGAAGAAACACTCGCTCAAGCCCGAGTATATCATCTTTTTCCAACATACAAGTAAACTTACTCTACGATAGGGAAGAGAGTTCGTCCCTCCCTTCTCGAATTTCCTCAAAACATCCCTTCGAAAATTGGGAAATGTCACAAAATGGATCTAGTGGCAGGTAAACTAGATGTTCTCCAGAAAGTGAGTTGTATACCGTTCGACAGTATTTTATGGGGAATTGAATGGTGCACATCTCAGTCTTCTATGTTCATCTGGAGAACCAAAAAAAATCTGATCATATCGCAAGGGCATGACGAGGTGTGATGTTTGGGGTCACACTACGGAAGGAAGACTCACCTGCCACCAAGGTTTCTATGTAATTCCTACAGACAAGTGACCGTAGTCTACGACAGTAAAGGAAATTCGTCGCTGCCTTCACAGCTTTCTACATAACATCTGCTCTAAACATGGAACATGTCGCAAAAAATGGGGCGAGGTGTGATGTTTGGGGCCACACTACGAGAATGAATGTCATATTCGTAATCAGGGCATCGAATTACCCCAATAGGCAAAGTTTCGACGAAAAATGAAACTTTGAGATTTTGGGGCAGTAATAGTGGAATAATGATGCCCAATCGGCAATAGGGGAAGTCTGAAAACGGTGAAAAACCAAAGTTTCAACTGGGAGGAGTAATGCATAACATTCGATAGCATTTTTCACGGGGAATCCAATGGGGCACATCTCAGGTCTGCGAGTTCATCTGGAAATGCAAAAAATCTGATCTTTCCACAAGGGCATGACGAGGAGGCATTTTCACAGCCACAGCACGGCGGAAGCGCTCGTCTACAAGCAAGTATGTCATCTTATTTCTACACTCAAGTAAGCGTACTCTACAACAGTAAAGAGATTTTCCCCTCTACCTCCTCAGTTTTCGGAAAAACCTTCGCTCAAACATTGGAAAATTTCACCAAATAGGCTAGGGCATGACGAGGAGGCATGTTCATGGCCACAGCACGCAGGGAGCGGTCATCTGCAAGCTAGTGCGTGATCTTATTTCTACACACAAGTAAGCGTACTACAAATAAGAAGAAGAAAATTTCCCAGCTACCTCCTCAGATTCGGATAAACCTTCGCTCTCCATACCATTGAAAACCACCATAGGCTAACTGTCCAGCCGAGAATTGATCTATGATTTCCATTTGAACACGAGAGGAGGAGATGTTGAGCGCAGGGACTACGTGTTAAGTCATTTAACGCGCCGCTGTGGAATAGGGACCATGAAATCTGGAAAAAAGCAATCGATCCATTCACAATACAATGGACGATGTTGAATACGCGGCGCGTTCTGGGGCAACTGCTGAGACCCATCTCTCTGAAGAACGATCATGATGCATAAGCGGGATTATATGCGCACCACATTCAAACAATTTTTTCTCGAGCCAAAGCTCGAGTGCATGGCGCAATCTGAAGTAAGGCTTTCCAAAAGTTTAAAAGCACATTCTTATAGAACTCGACGAGCTGAGTTCAATGCTTTTTTCAGATTTCGAAAATCTTAATTCTGAAGCGAGTTATAACGAAAAAACGAAAAAGAAACGCGAATTTGCGTTTTTCGCGTGTTTTTTTCGATTTTTTACGGCGAGTACCGTAGTTTTCCACATGGTTAGACTCGCCACAGAGAGACGAGTCCAATGGTGTAGAGCACCAATCATTTGACCCGCTTTGGGGGGAGTATGAAGGGGCGACGCTTTGCGACGCTGGGGGGGGGCCAAATCCGTCCGCCGCACGAAATTTTCAACAATTGGCGAATGTATAGATACCATTGAAGTGCGCAGTAGTGTTCATGTCATAGAACGAGTGATTCGTAAGTATCCAATAAGTCAATCCGACTTTTTAAATCATCCAACAAACAATATATACTTGAATAACTATAATTTCGATCACATTTTTTCCAACGGGCATCACACAATGATTTCGATGAGGACCATATAAAATCATTTCGGCAAAGAAAAATATAAACTTGAAGTCAAAGGTGGCGCAGAGGAAAAAAATCGAAAGTGAAATTCATATGAAAGAAGCGGAACGGTGAGGAAGGTTGTGCTGATGAACGCAAGAGATAAAACGCTCGTTGACACCGTCTTTTCGTACCGATTGCACAATAGAGGATGCTAGTGCACACAAAGAAAAGAAAAACGCCCTCCGCTCAGCCCTCGCCCTCCATTTAGGATCCGATCGATCAGGGAAAAGAGTTCAATGGACGCTGAACCAAACAAATGAGGAATTATGAGATATAGAACGGTTTCCGATTTTTTAACAGTTCAATCAGCCAAATCATGTGATCGCCTAGAAACAGATGAACTGTAGGATCAAATCTATAAAATGAACTGAAGGACAGCGAACGGGATAAAAGCGATCTCTCACCGATGACGACCGCGGCGGCCCACTCTCAGGGTAGTTAAACGCTGATAGGTACGATACGTCACATTTCAGAACTGATAAGAAGAAAAAGTACTCGAAAATGACCGGCGGCAGCGGAATACACAATCATTTTACTTAAGCGTTCTGCTCCTGCGAAAAATGCTCCATTGAGCAGTTCTATCAATGTTACTGTGTTAGCGGAACCGGGTTTTCAACTTTTAAAGGGGAAAGTTAATGCAACTGAATCTTCGCTATAGCACGTCGATGTAGAAGGCAGCTGGCCAAGCTCGACTTTTATTAGGCAAGTAATAAAACTGATAATGTAAAAGTTATCGTCTAGAAAGGCACACACAACTGTGGTGAGTTCTGTCCAGGCGGAATCGTCAATATGGGTTTGTTTTTTCTACAATAACTTCAAAATTGCGTAAGGGTAATGGAGCCATGTTTCTTATAATATAGGAAAGGATCAGGTGGTGTTACTCTACAAGGAAGGGGGAGGGAGAGGAGAGGGAGGGACATTTGCCATGATGCACCCAATGCAGGTGACCAAATTCAGGTTTTCGGTAAGACACAAAACTAATGGGATAAGAGGTATCGCCTTGTCAAGTTCAGAAAACTATGCAGGGTCCCGGTGAATTCTTCTCCTACCCCGATTTATTCCCCCTAAAAATCGGCATTCCTGGCCTAAAGTCGTCTTTTTTGCACAGATGACATAAAGGAGAACAATCGAATCGCAATATACAAAAAAGCGAGAAAAATAGCGCCGACAAAAAAACCGTAGCATTTGAAAACATTCATGGACTTCTCATCCAAAAGCTGGACTACCGTAAATCGCTTGAGCCGTTGCAGCAAAATGCCATTTCCCATAGGGTGATAGCGCCGGAGATCATTCTAAATATCTGAAAAGTGCATCCCAGTGGAATGCCTTGTAGTCAGCTTGTGAACCCAGGTTTCGGGCGTGAGGAAGCCACCCATTTGACATCCCTAGGAAACCGGCTTAGGGAATGACTCTGGAGGATGTTGAGAGGATGTCGCACCAGTTACCCTTAGAAACCTGTTCAGTAGGCCTGAAAAAGATAACAACGACAAGAAAATTCGAAGATAACATCCACTGCAACGGTTTTGCAGATGTGAGCCATGAAGAAGCGCGGTTGAATTGCCACCTGCTTCCATTTATTTCACACTTAATAATCTTTAGAATAACGCTCACTAATGTCCCCTGTAGTGAGCGGCAATAGTCAATATCAACAAAATGACGACAGCCCGTTACGCATATGCTTCGGCAATTTTTCGATTTTTTTCTACCGTTACCACCCCTTCAACAATTCTGCTACTGGTAATGGATATAGTGTGTTCTCAGTCTGAAATTGCAGACGAACAGCTCTGAACAACGCGCAACGAACATGAAAAGCTAATCGATAAAATCGAAACACATTCGTAAGAAAACTGACGCGCATGCGCGTCACACCAGTCCAACTGTGGTAAGAGGGTCTCGAGAAGCTGTAAATCAGCTCACTGAGAATTGTGTGCTGCACCATGTGCAGTACTCCACCATGCGGAAGAGAATCGTCCCCTCCAGTTTGTTTACCATTTTTCTAAGCAGCAAATTTAACAAGCGTTTTTGAGCACAGAAAATGTCATATATTTGTATACTGATGAGATTAAGCTAAATTAGTGGTAACCGTTGAAAAGATGACAAAAGCCTATGGAGATGCACACATAACCGCGGTCCGCGTTGGGTTAAAGGAATCTTCCGCGGAAAAAGCTCCGCCTCCATTACCACAGAAAAACGATACCCTTAGGCCCCTAGCCTCATGAGCATAGCAAAAAGAACGGAACATAAGCGTTAGTTTCGATAATACTAATCCTACACACAAGACATGACCATTGGAAGATGAACACGCTGCTGGACCAATGTAGAGCAGAGGCGTCTAATGCCGAACCACCCTGATAAATGTCGCCAAGTCCAATACGATCTTTGTGGCCCGTGCTTACCTCCGATGGCGAGAAGAGTGCAATACGGCCAATGTTAAGTAAACTGCGCTATCTCCTTTGTTATTAGCCAAGAACTGTAACGGTACCCAAGAATGATGAAAGCAGGTTGTCTTGGAACGTTTTTCGCGAGATGTGATGTTTCTTTGATACCGAAATTTTTGAAATTTGGTGAAATTTTGAGTCAGTTTTTTGCTCTGTAGAACGATAGAGTAACGCAGCAGAATGGGGAGGTTTTTGTCGGTGCTATTGTCCTTTCAGGTCAGACAGCCGTCGATCTGCCCAACCCCGGGATCGAAAAACGCTCGGTGGTGTTGGGCGGGACCCGCGCGAAAATTTTTATTCAACATGAGGGTCGAGTGGCGCTCTAGTCACTGGTCTACCCCTCCGCTCAGCAATAGTTAATAGCTATATTTCTGGTTTTCGATTGCTAGCTGGCCTTTTCCCTCGATAGAAACGCCGCAATGAGCGCAAGGGTCATGTCGAAA
>MU868495.1:91765-102112 GCA_036418205.1 Ostertagia ostertagi | reverse complement strand
AAAAATGATCACTCTTTCCGTGGAAGATTCCTTTAAGGTATCGTTTTCTGTGGTAATGAGGGCGGAGCTTTTTCCGTGGAAGGATTCCTTCAAACATGAGGCCGTGCTCAAATTTCCACATGCTACTGGTAATGCTAAATGTAACAGGTGCACCTGCTTGAACCGCTGGCAAATTTAAGTTATTAAGCAAAGCGTGTTTTAGAAATAGGGCATGAAGCCGTGGTGTTAGGAAAACGCGGTTCAAACGAAAGGACTTTTGACGATGAGGCGGCCGAGGCACCTTGTTAGTCATCAGCGAAGCTCGCTCGTTGCGGACGTTCTGCGTTGAATACAAAATCAACACCATTGTGCGATGGGAAACGATCAAAAGGAATCATCGCCAGCTGTGCTTACATGAACTAAGCGCTTATGTCAAATGTATGATTTCGACATGACCCTTGCGCTCATTGCGGCGTTTCTATCGAGGGAAAAGGCCAGCTAGCAATCGAAAACCAGAAATATAGCTATTAACTATTGCTGAGCGGAGGGGTAGACCAGTGACTAGAGCGCCACTCGACCCTCATGTTGATCGGGTCCCGCCCAACACCACCGAGCGGTTTTTTCGATCCCGGGTTGGGCAGATCGACGGCTGTCTGACCTGAAAGGACAATAGCACCGACAAAAACCTCCCCATTCTGCTGCGTTACTCTATCGTTCTACAGAGCAAAAAACTGACTCAAAATTTCACCAAATTTCAAAAATTTCAAAGAAACATCACATCTCGCGAAAAATGTTCCAAGACAACCTGCTTTCATCATTCTTGCGTACCGTTACAGTTCTTGGCTGATAAGAAAGGAGATAGCGCAGTTACTAAACATGGACCGTATTGCACTTCTCACATCGGAGTAAGGACGGGCCACAAGTCGAGGGAATTTCGGCCAACAGACCCCTGCTCCTCCTCCTCCGCAGCGTTTTCATCTTCTAATGGTCGATGGTATCGATGGCTAACCGTCAATCCTGGCGCTACCTTCAACTCAACCCTAAGACCACTCTAAACGTCGAGCGAGATAGGTGATCTGCATCTATTGAAGCAGCAAATTTACTTTTTACGCAGCCATTTTTGACTTGGGCCCCACTGGCTCCTAATGCGGCCCCTCGGAAACCCTGAACAGGATTTCCTCCTCCCACCAATGTTGATAATACCCCCTCTCGAGAAATCCTCGACCGTGGTTCACCCTCGTCCAAAGTTGCCTTTGCTTACCCGGCTCTCCCACTAGTCGGGGTTGGTTAACGGTACCAAACAGAGAGTGTACTAGACACGGAGTAGGCCTCACCAGTTTCACAAAAGGCCTAAAGGGGCCTAGGGGCCTACAGGGCACTTACATATCTTATAGGGTTACCATTAACCGCTAATAATCTTTAGTATAGTGATGCACTTCGAGGTTTCTAGGCTCTAGGCGGGCGCATTATTCGCCAGCCTGACATATCGACCTTCCGCGGTGTGTATATGCGCTGCCACACAATTATAACAAACAGCAATGTAAACAAGAGAAACCTTCAAGGACTTGTAAGTAGGAAAGCACACAACGTCGTTGCATGGGGCGAGAGGAGCTCAAGACTTTCCGCAACATTGTCTGCATTCGTTTGATTTATTGCGTCATTCAGATACTTCACGGAGATTTGTAATGTTTACAATGGATTTCTGCCACCACCAGATGCCATCTTCATCTGGCGGAGTTTTTCGCTTATTACAATCTTAAAGGTTGACAGTAGATTACCAGATTTTGAGATCGAGCGGCTGCATCGCTAATCATTTTGCTGGATTTGCAGTACACACCCTTTTTTGCAACATCATGATACTGTTTTACTTTCGGATTTTGGTTTGGCTGACAGTACAAGTGTAGCTCCGCCGAGTCAGCAAACAAATTCGACTGTAGGCAGGTGATACAATAAATTGAATTCTGAGAAAAGTGAAAGCTGTACACTATACAGGGTGGGGTGGGGGCAGAGAAAAGCTCACCGGCGGTGCGGACGCGAGCGCGTGTCAGTGACGTCACAGCTGCGGCAAGCGACGAGGGGACGGGACAGACCCGCCCCTGGCACTTCGCTTGAATGGGAGAAAGTTTGCTGACACCTTATCAACTCTGCAACTATGTATGTATTTAGTAGTACCGGAGCGAACGTTGTATTGAGTATGGTTGCAACTCCCGCACTCGGAGATCAGGAATTTTTTGAACTCAAAAAAACAACACCTTCATGTAAAAATGCTAAGCAATGCGCTCACTCCGAAGTTAATGAATTCATTGTATGTTGTTACTTCTACTCATTACACAGTGAAGTTAGAGAGCAATAGAGTAGATAGTACGTAATGTATGAAAGTGTTTATGCCAGTCCCAGCTCGATCCCTCGCCGCTTCTGTGACATTAAAGTGACGTCACTTGCACACGTTCGTGTCCGCGCCGCCTGTGAGCTATTTGTGGAGCCACTATAGAGGGAGGACTGGTTCCTTAGTATACAAGAAAGCACTTCCGCTGCAAACGGCGCACCCGTACACACATATCTTCCTTGAAGAAATGCTTCAACTGGGTATTTTCTTAATACAGTGAAAAAAGGAATTCTAATGCCGCTGTTACTTTGCCAGCAGCATTGATGCCCTTCATTAACCACGCCATCAAAGATGAGTTACGAGTGGAAAAAAATTTCAGCCACTTACTTGAAACCTGGTGTACGATTCAGACGACATGCCTGCGCAGATAAATTTTGGAGCGAATCGGTGCTCTCCTCAGCCATCGTCGAAGCTTGATCCGCTGTCGACGATCTATAGCGCTCAATTGGTGCTGACGCATAATAAGCGACCGGTGGGTGTTTCAGTATTGACTTTCGTGTGGATTGTTCGCTATCCTGGAAGTGCTCATTAGAGTTCAAATAAGTGCATTTAAACAGAAACGGCACTGCAGAATTTTAACGCTAATTGGTGATCATTTTTGATCAAATTGCTTCCCGCGTAGATCATTCTCCTTTTCATAAGTAGTGTACAAAGCATTCGATTAACGAAGCCACAAGAACGATTTATCAGGATGGTTTCCTGACTTCCACCGTAACCACGTTGCACTGGGGCACACTATTGAGCACTGGAGCGCGCAATCGGATCGGCGGGCGTGTACACCTCCTTTGATTAGGACTAAGCCTGGGTATTATAACACCTTCCCTCGCGACCGCCCGGAGGCAGCCGTCCAAAACTCCTGCAGCACCCGCTTCGCAGTGCAAGCGTCCGCCTAGTCGCGCAAGCGGCCAGGCGGACACTGCACGCGTCCTTGGCGCCTTGCAAAGAAGAGGGCCTTACCTGAGGCCGCACTTTGGCGCAATGTGCCTCGGGGGGGGGCAGCCGCCGCGCGCGGCGTTGCGGCAACAGGAAATTCGTGAGCCAGGGGGAATGTAGCCAATTCAGGGGGGGTGGGGGTGAGGGCAGTCACTTAGCATGCGTGAGAAGCTGGAATGTTCCGTGAGAAGCTGGAATGTTCGAGTTACACTACATCGCTGAGCCGCGCGCGGCGACTGCCCCCCCCCGAGCCACATTGCCGCACTTCTCTGCGGCAGAACCGATGCCTTGCCCTACTCCGCTTTCTACAGCGATGGCGCTCCGTGCGGTTGACGACCACATTCTCGTCGTGGCTCTCGTCGTGGAGGGCGCAGAGAAAACGACGAAAACAAATCGATAACATGTGGCAGTGCGGGCCCACCGCGAACGCGCTTACGGTGGAAGCTAGGAAACCATCCTAAGAAATCGTTTCTGTAACGAAGCCATTGCAGAATGTGCCAGGTAACCTCATAAATTCCGAATCGCAGCGGCCTTTGCTTTATGAATTAGTCCGCGATTTTCATCCCTCGGCAGTGCGCATGGTGGAGTACCACTTTTCATTACACCACCACCGCCGTCGGCGTATAAAGTGCGTACATATGCATATTATGTTTCGCAATTGCTCAAAAATAGTGCATATAGCTTTCATCTACGACAATTCCACCGCAGTTGTCAGCTTCATGGCTCGTTTACATGCGACAATGAAGGCGCGCTCTGTAGGCACGGCTCTGCCTGTGATCACGAGACGTAGTTAGGTTAGCGGGCCGCAAGCGTTGAGGTCGTGTCCCTTTGCGGTTTGAATATAGCGCCGACAAGGCTTATCTATAAGCTTTTGCCGGGAAAAGCTTCACTCATCGAAAACCCACTCCTTTCGACGCAGCCCTCCTTTCGTGTCTGTTGCCACACGCTGATTTGAAAAGCGCTGGCGCGCTTGGCGGCAGCGGCGTTCAACGCCATAACCACTGGAGCAACTGCTGTGGGTTCGTGGATACGCCGTCCGACACCGCTCTTCTGTATTCCAAAATGGATGCGTCTAAAATGTGCGCCGGCACTCTATTCGGACGTAACACGGGCTCCCTTGTTTTCTCTTCTTTTCCGACCACTCGCACCTCCTAGCTTCATCAATTAACGTCTTAGCCACCATTTTCATTTCAAAAGCTGGCTTTAGAGAATTACGCATAAAGTATATGGCAGACCAATATGCGTTTTCGAAAACACGCATTCAGTTCTACACATATGGACACACAAGATGCTGTAAGTAAATACGGCTGCCCTGGACATCGGCAAGCGTTTGTATTTAATAAGGCCATATCAATTTGAAAGCTGCCACCAACTAGAAAAACCCGACTCTCTTCACAGATACTTTAAAAAGGCAATTCCATTCCATAATTAGGCTTAACTGAGGCATTGAATGGGTGGCTGCCATATATCTCAATATAGATAGGTAAATATTTCGATTTGAAGGAGGAATTCACGATTAGAATGAAGGTCGAAGAAAGGGAAACTGACCTAGTTGAGGGACCCACGGACCTCCTGAGGGTGCGAACTGACGCGCAATTCGCATGGAAAAATTTGACCTCGGCGACCTATCATGCCTCAAAGCTGGCGGGTCCGGCGATCTCCGCCCACCGATCATCTGATCACTCGCCGTAGTTCAATACGTGGCGAGTGATTAGATAGCTGGGGGGGGGGGGGGGGGGGGGGGGGGGGGGGGGGGGGGGGGGGGGGGGGGGGGGGGGGGGGGGGGGGGGGGGGGGGGGGGGGGGGGGGGAGAGGGCACAGCGATGAGAGTCGCATCAATGCTCGAATCAACGGGCAAGGAAGGGGTACCATTTCTCGGGTTCTGGGCCGTTTCTCATGGTTCTTCCTTCTTTCGTGTACCACTCACCATCCCTAGGTTAATTTGAAATGGGTTGCTTTTTCATCGTGAATTCGTCTTTAATATTAGCCCTTGAATGAACACATTTTACGTGTTCTCCTTGATGGCGCTCAGCGCCGGCGCTACAAGCAGTGTAAGCAACCATGGACGAATGGTGCCGAAAGAAATTCGTAAACTGATTACATATAAGGGTGTCTATGTGCGAGTGTTGATGAAATAACATTTGTAAAAGTTCGAATGACACCAGCGAAAGCAGGAATCTGCGATCACTAGCTTTGGCGCATCGCCGGAATCGCCGGCACATCTCTGGAATCGCAGGCGCATCGCTCGATACCCGCAGAATCACTGATGAATCGCGCGATTTCCTGACGATAAAGCTGGCACTCGCATAAGCACAATCGATGGCGTTGTAGTTACCAGAATAGTACTGCTACCGTGGATCCAACCACACTTTGAGGAACCAAACAATTCACAATCTCTAGTACTTTATTTGATACTTTACTCCTTCTGACTTTCTTATGAATGAGTGAACTCGCTGAGTGCTATCTGGCCGCTAATAATATTCCGTTTAAATTCTAAGTTACATCACCCCTTGAGCGCGCCAACTGTGCGCATAGAAAAGTAATTAAAAAGTTTTGTGGTCATGTCATGGTACAGTAAACACGCAAGTAAACGAACCTCCGCATTAGGAACATCGTATGTGTGACTGTTGGCAATTGTCGACGCTTGTCCTCGCCATTCGCCCACTTCAGGTTCGCTGCCACGCTTAAGACCCTGAAAAAAGCTCTCAATAAATTAGGAAGGTAAAAAAAAACAACATAAAGTGGCCCAACGGGTAAAAAAAGAATAGGACACTAGAAGGGTGAGTAGACTTCGCCGACAGGATTGCATCGATCTCTTGGTTCACCGCGTTCTGCACTGTTTTGGCTAACACCCACTTTCCGCACTGATCGCCTACCCGACCGAAGGCCACTAGCACGTGAAACGGCAGAGACGCAGACGGGTTAGCGGAGGAGCCCCAGCGCGTACTACTGTGACTTTGCGTCAAATTGAATAGAATGTACTATAGTACGTCCCACGTCACATAACACGCGCTGTGACTCGTCACCCGTCTGCGTCTCTGCCTTCTTGTCATGTAACGGGCCTCCCGTCGGGTACTCGTCCCGCAGCAGTATCCCGCAATATTTGTTGGCTGGCTTGCGCTGCAGCGCGAACGGCGACTGCGATTCGTAGAAAGCTTGTGGACCGAGGTTTTCCCAAAGGTTTCACGTCTGCTCAAAGAAGGGGAAAATTGCAAATTGGGGACAGGCGGACCTCCTGAGGGTGCTGACCGACGCGCAATTGGCAGCGAAAGATTTGACCTCGGCGATCTAGCATGGCTCACTCTTGGCGCGGTTGGCGGGGTACGCCCACCGACTATCTAATCACTCGCCGCAGGTCTATACGTGGCGAGTGATTAGATAGCAGAGAGAGCGTAGTGTTGAAGAGGGCACAGCGATGAGTCGCATCAATGCGCAAATCAACGGGCAAGGAAGGGGTCCCATTTCTCGGGTTTGGGCCGTTTCAAATGGTTTCTTCTTCATCCCTGCTCCACTGACCACCTCTACCCTTATTTCCAATGAGCTAACTTTTCATCGTAAACTCTGCCTTTAAGTCGACCTATCTTCTATTCCCTACTGGGTCGAAAGTTGTAACATGTGAGGACAATCCCGAAATAATACCTACCATATTTTTAAATGTACGAACAACACTTCCTTTCTATAATATCTTCACATAATCACAGGTCGGTGGATTCATTTTTTAGACACAGCATCAGTTATGAATAAATGCCCATGTCATAGTGGCTCGCTGCCATGTGGCACTCGCAGATAAACATGCGAGCCCTTCACTTCAAAGCTCATTCTGGGCTTGGCAGCCGTTCAAAATAGAGCCCATATTACAGAACCGCAAAATATGAACTTCGCGCAAGTGTTCGTTTTTCAAGGCAAGAGACGTTCAGACTGTATGGACGGTCGTGTGTGGATGTCAAACGTTCGCTAGTTGTGGAAAGAGTTTACGGCCAGTCGTACCGAAAATCACGATCGAGAAAGGAGCGATAGAACGTCAACTCCCACGAGACAATGGCGGAGGTTAAGGGTGAAGGTTAACACTTCCTGAAGGACATGTCGGCGATCTGCTGTGACGTCAGCATAAAGCATCGGCTGAAGTATTTATGAAGGAGAATAAGACAGTTTTTATTCCACAAGCTGATATAAATACTATTTAAAATGAAGGTTTGCTTGTAGTTCAAAAAATTTACAAGGCTCAATTTTGGGTCGCTTGGGAGCGCAAGAATACTAGCACCTACATCGCTTGACGCCCACAAACTAGTGTATGGGCCAAATACGAATTCAAATGCTACCATGATTTTGAATGAGAACCGCACGCGTGGAGCGTCTCGAGAAAGTACACGTGAGCCAACAAAAAGTCTCAAAGCACGTCCGCACATGAGGTCGTGTCGTCGTGAACAATCTTCTTTCTGAGTAGGATGGAGTAGCCTAGACACATTACAGATGTGCCGTTGTCGCGGCTCGTGAGCGCGCGACAATGGCGCTAGGGCCTTAAAAGTGAGCTTGTGACGGCTAATGTGAGCTGATGGACGAGAATCCTCGCGTACACTCATGACACGCAAGCTTGGACAACAATGACACGCTGGCTAATTCAAATACGCGCGGGTTAGGCCATCAAGTTCAGACAACTCGTCCGGACGCGCCCCTCCCTCATTTCAAGAGAATGAGAGTGAGTCCCAGATTAAGAGCTTCAGCGGCGGTTTACTTTACTTTATTCGTTTTCGGTCAACTCGGCATCCAAAATTTCATTACTAACAGCTACTACCCTACCAATTTGACCTGGGTTGTCGCTTTGATTCACTGTCTTTATTTTTTTTTCAGGAAAATCAACTTGGTAAAAACTATACCTCTACCCTGTATCAGTGTGACCCAGACATGTCAGGTACCGTTCCATCATTTTCTACGTAAGTTATAAGTTCCTTGTGTGCGAATATCGTACGAACCTAAGATCACTTTCGGAACGGAGATTACAACGAGAACTGTGTTGAACGAACGGAAAAATTTTATATGGTTAACTAGACGACGAGTGATTGTAGTCTTTTGAAGGTCGTCTTCTCAAAGGTATAAAACAACAAGGAAGAATCCAAACGCCAAGTCACCATGAACACCTCTTCACTTCTACTGATTCTCTGCGTTGCGGTTGTGGCCGTATGGTAAGTAACTGGTAAAATTTTGAGGTTTACAACATATCGAAATTAAAAGTCTCTGATCGTAAAAGAACTTAAAACTATAAATAAATCATTTGAAAATAATAAGGATTTAATAAAAATAAATGGAACCGGGGCATTCGATAATTTGGATAATAAAACTTTTTCGAAGTACTGGCCGATCCCACCCCAGCTGAGATGCACTCTATAAGAAGTGTCGAATTTCTTTAAGTTTGACTAAGGTTCAAATTTGCACAGGAGTATTCCTTAGGAGTCTTAGACTTGAGTTTTACTACTTAGCTATCAGTAAGCAGGATCTAAAAGTAGCCATTGCCCATTATATGCTTGCGGTACAATCTAAACCCATCAAGCCAAGCCGCTTTGGGGAAATTTACCATCTTGCATTCCTATTCTCACAGTGGAAGGAGCAAGTAATAAGTTTATTTATTTATTTAACTATTGTTGACAATTAAGGCACATGAATCCCTATATAATAATAAAAATTGAGCAAAAACGTAATAGACAATAAAAAAGCCTAAAGGGGGAATAAATAATATACTTAGTGGGGAATATTGGGGTTACGAAGTTATACGAATTCATATGATGCGCGTGACTGGTAATAAATTCAAAAAAAGGCTCAGCACCAGCTGCGATAGTAGGGGGGGGGGCTTAGGACCAGGCTACGATGGTAAGCTGCTTCCATAGTTACCCATACTGAAAGATATGGGAAGAAACTTCGCACCGAAGTTGTGTTAGAAACTGTTCTCGATTCATTATCATGTACTGAAATATTTTCTCCTAGAATACTCCAAAGTCATAACATTTGCAAGGGGCATTCTACAAGTTCATAACACTACACAAGTAGAGGCTGTTCACGAAGGTGGCAAAAATGGGAGCATAAATTTTGTAACTTTTAACTTTTCAAAAATTCAGAAGCGACCGATAAACTTTTTTTTCATTTGCTCCTATAATTAGCGCATTAAGGATTTCCTGAGTTTCACTATTACAGTGGAATCATCCGCGAGAAACGCCAACAACGAACCGTCATTCAACGCACTGTGATCAACCAAGGATTCAATCGTCCACCACCATATGGTGGTAACGCATTCCAACCACCCTACGGTGGTAACGCATTCGGTAGAAGCCCCTGGACCAACACCGGCTTCGGTAACGCCTGGGGAACTGGATTCAATCGAGCCCCATTCGGTAAGTTCCCATTGTAAAGCATACTTGGGTAGAGGGAACAAAAATCATGTAAAAAGGCGGATGTGGCTCTCCTATTTCAATTCACAGCCTTTTGGAAGCCAAACAAGTATCAGTAATACAGTTGAAATAATCGCTTTCAGCTCCTCCTCAACCAACGGTGGTGAGAACGACGGTCATCAGACAGGGTTAAAACCCTCAGCTACAAAACCGAAACGATATGGGAACATTTTTTGCTAGCTGTTGTAATGTGTATCATGCATATAAAAATAAAATTTTGACAACTCAATCCAATTAGTCCAACAGTATCCGCTACAGTGATCTCTCATCAAAGAGGTAGCTCTATTCAGACGAGAGCAAAGGAAAAAAGAATAACAATGCCTGAAAAGTAAATTCAATCCAACCCTGGTGCCGACCGCCAGATCAGCTTAGTCACATTTGGTGTCCTACAACCCATCAGGCACTCTCGCTAATATCAGGTCTATGATGCAACAAGAAGATATGAAGTGTGCTTAAAGGTAGCGATTACGATAGGTTCTGAGGTGTATAGAAGCGATGTGGGGGTGCTCAATGGTGCGCTATTGGCGGAAAAAGCAGAGAAATTTACCAAAAAATCTAAAACGGAACCCCTTGTGTGGCCGTCGATTTTCGCTCCAGGAAGTGCAGCGGGGA
>MU868495.1:74199-84320 GCA_036418205.1 Ostertagia ostertagi | reverse complement strand
TTATTCCTCTGCGTGTCACAATATTGGCTAACCGGCTGGGTTCCTCCGAGTTATCTCATAGACCAACTTGTTCATTTCATAGAGAAGAAAAAGTGGTGGTTTATTTGGAAAATACTTGGAGTTTACGCGCACTGACGTACATCGTTGAAACTTTGGCTGCCGAGAAGCTGTTTGATTGCGTAATTCGTGGGTTAGAAAACAGCGAGGCTAGCTTTCTATAAGTGATACTTCAAAGCATATTTCTCCAGGTGCCGTAAGGTATGCTTCCCCGAAGGGTTAGGGGACGAAAATCCCTTTAAATTTTCTCTGTCGTCCCAACTGGGATTGTCCTGATAAAGGGCCTACATTTAATATATGTGTGTAGCTTAAAGTAAACATGCATTGAAAATAAAGAAACAGTATCGTTCAAAACAAAAAATTTAAAGGGACTTTCGTCCCCGCAACCATTCGGGGAAGCATACCTTACGGCCCCTGGAGAAATATGCTTTGAAGTATCACTTATAGAAAGCTAGCCTCGCTGTTTTCTAACCCACGAATTACGCAATCAAACAGCTTCTCGGCAGCCAAAGTTTCAACGATGTACGTCAGTGCGCGTAAACTCCAAGTATTTTCCAAATAAACCACCACTTTTTCTTCTCTATGAAATGAACAGTTGGTCTATGAGATAACTCTGAGGAACCCAGCCGGTCAGCCAATATTGTGACACGCAGAGGAATAAGGGGGCCTCCTGAGACCGTGTGGGCCACCGGTGGGCCATGGCCACATTTCACGTAAAACATGCACGAACTCACACGCCAGACACATTTAGATCGTATTGTCGTCATAGGTTAGCACAATGATTGGCGATCATCTGTTTTCTACTCATATAAAGAAGGCGTCACCTCCAAAACCCAAAAGTTCCCCATATCCCAAAGCGCTCCACATTTCGAAAGATCATTGCAATCTGATTAGGAACAAAGATCATAAAAGCGAGAAAAAGTTCGGCGAATGGCGTAGTGAGCGAGATGTCAAGCTAGATAAACCAGGTTTTAATTATAGCACCATCACGCGAAGTATTGCGCGAATGCAGCAAATGGCCCGATCTTTCTTCAGCTCATAGCCATCTTTATCAAACGCTGAATCATCGTGTTCAATCATCATAAGCTGAGGACATGGTTGGTCGTGACCGTTCGCGCTGACCAAGGCTTTTTCAGTTTGTGGAAGACAAAGCAAGGCCTTCCACAAATTTCCATTCACGTAGCAGACCTGATGTCATCACATCACATCACATCACATCACATCACATCACATCACATCACATCACATCACATCACATCACATCACATCACAACATCACAGAATCCTTCTCCCTCTCGTGCCAGTACACGCAACTACAGTTGCAGACTCAGCTGCGTAGCCACGACAGCTGAGTTCCAATCAGGGTCGGTCCTATCGTTGTTACTTTTCGAAAATTTTTACGACCCCCCTCCCCCAAGGTGGATTTGATACGACCCCCTTTTCCGACACCTCGACCACCATCATCTCTCTATAGTATTTAATTCTGTACCACTCAACCCACCAAACTCCGCCCACTTTTTCCTCCAAAAATGCCGTCGAGCGGGGGGGGGGGGGGGCTCCTACTACTGAAATCTCAGTTTCACCTCAATCCCACACGTAATTTCGAGCGACTAATCAATTTATCGGTAGTACGCGCATTGAAGGGGGGAGGGGGTGGTATAAGCAACTCATGGCAGTAGTCGAATAAAATAGGATGATGTTTGATGTTCACAGTTCACAGATGATAAATTCTCAAGCAGACCGCGATGGAGCGACCATGGTGATGAGTCCGGCTCACAGGCTCTTCAGCTTGTCAGGAGGTGCCGAGAAAACGTGTGAAAAAGTGTGATATATCCTCAAACGCTCAAACGTATTACATATTAACTGATTGTGAGCGCCTTCTCGGTAAAGGAGCGATACAGCGTGTGAATTCCCGATATTCTCATTTATACACTCTCACAGTTTCTCCTAGGATCCTTCTCAATTAGGAAGGATCGATTTCTATCGGTCGGCCGGCTATTTCCTTATCGTCCAAATTTAAATTCCCTCTTGTAGTCATCACTCTGGGGACATGAATGATGAAACCTTGCTCAGAAGCTTTATGAATCTTGTGTTCCAGTTCGAACGGCCAAGACGAAATTCAAGCAGCAAACAATTTCGAATATGTAGACAAGCTTCAAACATTTTCAAATCGAATTATGATCTATGAAATATAATAGTTGGTAAAATGAACTGAAGGGGGGGGGACCTATGAACGACGCCCACGTCCCCAAAGAATACACTGCTTTTCGATGTTTAGGGATGTATTCTTGAGCGGACGGTGACATCCTTATCGTTGGCGTGTCTCAGCTGAGTTACAATATTCCGAAAAAAAAGTACCAAAGTTTATTACACACCCGCTGGCCCGCCAGGAAACAAACTTCGTACGAAGGGCGACTCTGTGATCATCTTAGACAAGGTCATTCACAACAGTCTCAGATCATTGTAGCGTTTTCCGAGGATTCCCATAACTAGGCCATGGACACTGAAGTCTGTCCATAAGAGGTTTAAACACAACAGGAAAGTTTTTGGATCGCAACGCGATCAACAACAGATTTCACAAGATTTACTGCTCCGGCAACGAAAGAACTCAAGATTCTCAGTACCTTTGAGCCGCCTTGTGTATTCAACTCATTTTGGAACAGTAAGAGTAAATGGGCGCTTTTCAGACCTAAAAGTGGCCTTCAGCAGTGAGCACATGATTCAGGTGAGTTCAACTGCGCAGGTTCAATCTCGCCAAGCTACAGAACGGCAAAAAGCTGGATTATCCTGGAAAGATTAAGATCCACGGAAGCCTGACGTTGCCTTCCAAGTCAGAAAGCCGCTGACTTTCGTTTGAACGTGTAGCGCTAGTACTACGATTCACTTATTAATTAATTAATCTATTTATTTATTTATTTCCATACGTCCAGTGGGCACGCTTGGTAGTTATACAGAGTATATTCAAATACTTTGTGCTAATAATGATGTTAATACAAAACGATTGTGGAGTTCATGTTTCGAGAGTGTTTAGTGGCAGTAAGTCTGAGTAACAACTGGTTTCATAATTGATAATAATAATTTTTTAATTTTTATCAATAATTTTAGGATTTCAATGATATCTTTTTATAGAAATTCAATATTTCATTTTTACACTGGAAAATACAGAATACTTGTCATCCCTCTGCGCATAAAGTGCTATAACATGGAACTCGGCACTACTTGTACTTCTCACATCTCCACTATTTTTCGGAATTTGCTTCAAATTTTTGGCCTCTACAATGCGGCGGGAAAAGACCTAAAAGTACAGTTTCCAAATGACGCTTTGAGCACTCACTACTCACTTACCTAGACCTTTTCTTGAGGCTCCCGATAGAGGTCCTATCGAATCATGTACGTAACTACTTCCTATCGCTTCTCCTAGGTCAATAGGCTGGCAAAAGCGCAAGAACCTTTTCGGAATTCAAATGACGTGATTCGCTTCTCCTTGGCCGATAAGCGGAGACAAGGACGTCCAAGTTCCTTACACATTCTGCCAATTGTTTGTCACGCGAGGTGATGATAGTGCCCACGTGTTGCCCTCCATCCTTACATGGTCACTGAATGATGAATTGCAGCGATTCGAATGGAAGCCTTCAAATAACCATAACCCAATAAGTAATGGCTATACATTATGACGTTTGTTGGGAAATTTTAGAGCTTCTGAACAAAGAACTGAAGGCCAGTGTGATTTCTATGTAGTGTCGAGAAAGGTGCTAGCTAATCTAGAAGTCTGAGGGCTAGTGAAGAACAGCAGATCTTATAAAGTGGTCCAACATAATTAAAAATGGAAATAAAATAACGAATGCATAATATAGGTCATCAAGAGTTTTTACATAGGGTTTTGTAAAGTTCGTAGTAAAGAGTTTTGTTTGTATGAAGAAAACTCTGAAAAAAGAGCTCTTTCTGCTTGAACTGTCCATGCCCATCACCTCAGTCGAACCATTATGCTCATCACTTCTAGATCGCGTAGCTGACACCAGATAATTGTCGGAGAAGGTAAAGGTGCAAAAAACATTACTCTAAAGGGAAAAGAGTAAAAGAACAGGCTAAATTAGTTCAGTTCAGCGAGCATTAATTATTTGGCTCTTCTCCAAGGTCAATGACGGATGAAGCAACAGTACGGAGGGACAGGGAAGGGAATCGACGGTTTTTTTCTGTGTCCACACAAGTATACCCTAGCACCAGGCTTTACTACATTCTTCGATTTCTTACAGTAAGCTTCAAGAAAGTTTGCTCCCGCCCACCTGTTTACTTCTGTAAAAGTAGATTCGTCTTCTGTTCAATCTAATGGAAAATAGGTCAAAGATTGAAGGACAGTAAGTACAAGTGATTCGACGAGACTACAGTAATAAACCTCTAAAGGGAGTAGTGAATGAAAACGTGGTCACCAGAAGGGTCCAGAATGGTGCTGCTCTGTCATATAGCTTTTTATAGTAAACGCCTTAAGAAAAATTTCTCAAGAACCGATAGGGAATATTGAAGCTACCGGATTATCCTATCACAACAGTATTTGCAATAATTTCCCTCCGGACCCCTCCCCTTCTGTTTAAGTATAAGTTTAGGTTTATTACGCTGCTTAAGGCACACGTTAAAAATCAACACAACACTAATAAAAACTAAATCGACCATGAACACCCACACAACTAAACTAAATCACTAGATAGAACACACAATAAGTCGGCTCGATAATCAGTCTCACAAAATGCCGGGACTCTTAATACCTTCAGTAGGATATTGGCCATTCATTGCTTGAATTGAGCTAACGATAAATTAGCTGGTATAGTCTTGGCTAGCTTCCAGTACTAACCACCCGGTTTGGAACTAAATTTCCTATGAATTTAGTTCCTGTGAGAGATTTTGATCCTATGAATGCAGTTCCTCTTTTCGTTGCTGTCATATAGACCGATGGCTTCATCTCGAATAACAACAGGGGCTCGTAGGGCTCATAATACCGCTACAAACTTGGGGTGGCTGTTTTCGCCAAGATTCTTAGCCACTTCCGCGTTCTTGATCCTGTCCCCATTGTGCGGACATTTCAGTGAATAAATCTTATACAACTACACAGATCACTTTGTTCGCAGCCTGGTTCAGCGAATGTAAGAAACCAGACGGTTGGGGGACAAACTGCCGCGAGATGACAGTGTACGGCGCGCTCTATATAAGGCTGCCCCCATAACTTTATCGCCATCATCACCAACAATCATGAATTTTCTGGCGACCATTGCTCTCCTCGTCGTATGCATCGCTTCAATAGTTAGGTATGTGCTAAACATGGAGTCTTTCCAAGATCTATTTGGTATAATTCGAGCCAAAACCCAGTCGGACCAAGGTTCAGGGTTTCTTTACTAACTTAATACAGAGAAAAACAAACTTTTCTGCAAAAAAAGCTTATTTTCCTTAGAAACCAACTAGCCTTCATCAAGACGTCATCTTTTTCGCACATTTTTCCAAAAATATTCTTTTCCAGCTCAACAGCAATCCGAGAAAAGCGGCAGTACGGTTACAACCCGTACGGATTTGGACGCTATGGTGGTGGCGGATTTGGTCGACCCTATGGCGGATATGGTGGTGGCCCGTACGGAGGAGGTTACGGTGGTGGATTCCGGCGAGGACCCACAGTCATTGAGAAGACAGTCATCATCCGAGGATAAAACGACGCAGCTCCCGCTGTTATACTTGTACAATGTGCTTTATGAGACAATAAAGAAATAATAAAATACTTCTAAATATTTTTCGAATCCAAGCATTCCACAAAAACAAAAATCAGAGCGTAGAGAAGACAGGAAAAGCGCTAATTTCCTCTGTGGGACAACCGCTGCCGACCTTAAGCAACGAAAAGTACTCATAAGGAATAGCATATCAAATGACTTCATATCAGTTTTCTGGTAAGCTTTTAAGCTAGCATTTTCGTCAGAAAGATAGTAGGACTATTGAAGGCGGTCGCCTTGGAAAAGTCGGTGGAGGTTATGAGTTTTCTCAGGTTAAAGTTAGGTAAGATCAACATTTTGGCAAAACCTTGTGACTTAAAGGTCAAAAGCACAGCAACTGTGTTCTATCCTACAGAAATCGTAAAAACAGCGTCACTGTGGTGACCATTTCTAGCTTCAAAACTGGAAAAATTATAGGAAAAAAAAAGAAATTAGGAAAAGTATAATTTACTGGTGCACTAAAAATTGGTGATGCTGCTAGGAAAGCATTATCTGGAATGGCTCAACTGCTCCAAAAGGGGTTATCCCAGGTTCCGTTCCACCCAAGTGTCCTGTCTCGTTTTTAAGGCCATCAACCCTGTTCTCGCTGAATCAGGCTACTCAAACGGGTTGATTTCTCTGAATCAGATCAACGTAAAAGCTCGCTTGCAGCCACATTTTTGAATCACCTTCATGAGAAGGTTCGTAAAAATTAGTCCCCAAAAGGGCAAAAGTTTTGAAGGAACTTTTCTGAGCTGTCAATGGTTATAACAAACTTTCAGCTCTCATCCGGTCCATTTTTGCTAACCATGGCTGTTTTGTTTGAATGAATCATGTCTTCTATAGAGATGGGCGAACTTTACGGGCAAATTCCACACTAGACTGAGAAAACACAAAAAAAAACTCCAAAGAAAAATTTGCAAATATGTCAGCAAGTTTTTTCTCAAATAGTACTTCCTATGCGCAAGAATATACGTCGTATAATAAATAAATATATATATAAATACTTCCAAAGAGCAATCAGCAATCATATTCTACTGAAAGAAAAATATTTTTCAGAAAGAAAAAAATTTCGCAGGACTTGCCATAAAAGAACTTCTCGAATAAAATTAGAAACCGGAATAGTATTGGAAAGAAGGAGACCGAGCTGCATGTCCATTGGCACGCGAGGTATGAACCAACGCGATAATTTTGGCTTCATTCTACGATTCCAGGATTTCTTTCACACTATATAACATATAAGCAGAAGTAGCGCCATGTCGAGAGCACTGGAGAACTGCGGTCACTTTATGGAGCTTTCCTTGGGAAGTTAATTTTACTTGACATCAAAATAAATTAGGTCTGTTGATTGTGCTTCTAAGAAGAGTTCTGTTTTAAACTGACCAATAAAAAGTGATTCAATAAAAGAGACATCTTCTGATCGTGCTGAAGCTCCAGGTATTTTTATTTTTCAATGCAAGTAAAAAGAAAAAAGCAGCTACAAGTTCAGTGAAAAGTGAGAAAGAAAGGAGATGTAAGAAGTGGTGCGACGGCTCATAGAGGAATACTTCAAATTCTCTTTCCAGCAGAATGTCCTGGAAGCAGCATCATCTCCACTACTATTCTTTTCCACGCCGTTGTACCACACCACTCACAAGTGTTGAAATCTGACGTCCAGCTTCGCAACATCTTCGGAGATTCGTTACCCAAAGACAGTGCAGTATAGTACCGTCTTACTACTGTGTAGACTGGGCTTATTATAATCCTCTGAGCCTCATAGAGGAGAATGACACCATTAAAACTCTATTTCTCTATAATATTATGGGTGTGGCTTTCAATGAGAGAACAAAGGCCGTGGCGTACGTTGACCCAGTTCGCTATTAGATTGCTCTAGTAAGCGTCCATCTGCTTCTACAACTTCAACAGGAAAGCATACGTGTGGCCCATCCACAAGAGAACAGCCAGGCGAGTGTCTAGTGCTTCATCCTTCACGTTTGAAGTAACATGGATGACTGAATATGGTGCTAGGCGAAGGCGTTTCTGTAGGAAAGACCATATCGCCTGGAAATAAGGTCAGAAAAGATAAAAAGGAAAATCACCATCAGCACCAGCCAACCAAAAAACGTGAGAAGAACATGATGCAGCCACTGTTCTTATTGTCTAAAGATTAGCGGAGTGGCGTTTTCTCCCCAAAAAGTAAACGAACAGAAACAGGATCTTCTTCCACGCATGGTGTTTTCGACAGAGCATGGAAGGCGTCTGAACTACGGATGTGCTTCAGCTTGTGTAGATATTCTCTTAGGACCCCTCGTGATCTTTAAAATGGTCTAAGTGCGCTACCCTGCCTGGATGATATGCGAAGAAATGGAAAGTACTTCGACAACTTGGACGAGATTGCATTCACGGCTCTTGTCAATGGTAGCAGCGCTTCTCGCCAGCGAGCCGTTGTAAAGTCCCGAGTAGTTAGCTTCACATTCAATTGTGGATGTCATTGGTGTTTTATATTGCTACTTAATTGCTGCATTTTGGAGTTAGCAGTATTCCTGAACAAGTTTAAAGGCACAACTCTTGCAGAAGTCGTGTGAACGATTCCTTTCGGTCTGTAGGATAGACCCCTAGAGGACAATCACGATGTGGCATTCCCGTGCACGGAAATCACCGACAAGAGCGCTAGGGCCTTGCAAAGTAAGCTGCAGCAGCTGCAATTTTTTTCTTTATCAGGCTGTTGTCTGGCGCCCTCTCATCTGTTGCGCTCTCTCGCCTCATACTCTCCTCTCCGCGCTTAGTCTCTCATTCCCTTAGCACAGCCGATTAGGAAGGTGAGTGAGCCCTTAACCGTTTTCGACGGATTCTTTTCCTTTTTTCTTCACTGCCGGCCCACTTCGCACCAATACATTCGCATTCGTGTGCAAGAGCCACACCAATTGATCCTAAGGCATGCCTTCAACTGAGAGCGCATTAAAGCATGTTAAAATTGCAATCTCAAATCGCTAGCACAAAACTGCCACATATTGTGATTCACCATCTAAGAGGAAATTGCTCTGTGTGCCGATTCACCGGCCAAGAATGCGTTCGATTTCGGTTGTTCCTACTTTCGTAAAAGGAAGGATCGAGGGATGATTCTAAAGGCACTGAGCACGATGACTGGAAGGTACTGCGTTTTTGATGACGCAGTTGAACATAATTGTTGGAGGAGCGTTAAGAGGTGGTCCCAAACATAACCCAGCGTGATGAGGGCCCATCTCACCAAGGGTTTCAATGATGTCGTCAAAACCGCACCGCCCCCCCCCCCAATCCTCTCTAACAAAAAGTTCGCAAGTGCAAAAATCAAGCTGCACCGAATTAGGGTTCTGAAACCTGTTGTGTTAGCCGCAAACACAGTTTTGAGGACATATTGGTGCCCCAATGGTACTCGTAAGAAAAAAAAAACGCGTGTTGACTAGCCGCAAATGCTTGGCTTCTATCACTTTATTCCTAATGACTTTTATTGGGTCTTACTTGCATTTATGCACATTAATAATATTTTTCTGATCTGTTCTCCGAATTCCTACCATAAAAAATTCATGGGATTTTTTTACCGACCATAGGTACCTCCCTTTCAAAAAACGAGAAGAGCGTCGGGTGCAGACCATACACCACAAGTGACGACGGCCTCCACAAAATGTAAATGTTTTCTGCCAATGAAATGATTAGCCTGTTGCAGTTGTATTCTATCAGTTGTCACTAATTACAACTATCATTTACCAAAAATCAGCTATCACTATGAACCACTACTAACCAGATTTACTTGGAGGCCGTCGTCACTTGTGGTGTATGGTCTGCACCCGACGCTCTTCTCGTTTTTTGAAAGGGAGGGTGGAATTACCACCTATTTGGTTGATAAAAAATTCAATGCTAATGCTAGTAATGAGCAACCCAAATAAATTATTTCTCATATTGACTAAAATAATTTTTAATCTGCTATAATACACTGGTCTGCAAAACTTAACCCATTCGCGACCGCGCAGGATTTTCAATCTGCCCGTTCGGACGAGCTTTGTTTGAGACGATCGCAAAGTGGCAGCTACCGGTGGCCATCATTGTCCCTCGCGACCCTTTCTTGAAGTGAGGTGAAGTGGCAAAAATCAACAATTGGTGCTGAAACTTTTTCCATGAGGGCAACCGGTGGATGAAATGGTCCCAAGTGAGCATCTTCGCGTCAGCCACCGGTGGCTGCCATTGTCGCGAATGGGTTAATGAAGAGTTAGATGAATTAACATAATTGAAAGCTTTGTGGACCTTTCAACGATTCCTGTCATTTTTTGCACTGTACTGTAGCAGCTTTTCCATGCGCGTGGTTAGGTTTCATAGGTGGTGTTG
>MU868495.1:47495-61540 GCA_036418205.1 Ostertagia ostertagi | reverse complement strand
CCACACCTTTGTTGGACAGTTTGGGAAAAATGGAGCATAGTTACATTCGGTGTGTACGTGTCCCTACACAATGCTAAATAGTGCTTTTAAAATGCTGGGCACGACCTGAAAGACCTCCCTGGTGAATGTGTAGCAAATCACGAATAGTCATAGCGAATCACATTTTTCCTGTTTCAAGAAAGCACTGTATAATAGAGGATGACAAGTTTCGCAGGTGTATTATTGTAGATTGATGTGCGCGGAACTGCAACGAAACTCACAAGTGAAATTGTGGGCGGTTGCAATTCATAGCATTGCTGGTGACAGAATGGTACGAAAAGTACGACACAGAATACAATAGCAGCCGTATACTACAAGAAAGAATAACTAAGCTGTCGCGAATCGATGTCGTTTTTCGAAGAGTCGATTTCGTGCATTCCAACAGAAACGCTAATGCATAGCCGAAGTTCACAAGGTGGGAGATGGTGCAGCAAAAAGTGAATATTCAGGGAAAGACAGTTCAAACTCACTAGCCAGGAAGCAACATGACGAGATGAACCAATTCAGGAAGAGGAGAATGTGGAGGAGTGATAGCAGGCGCCGCACACATTTTCCATGAATAGAATCTCAGATCGAGTCCCATCAAAGCCAACCAGATCATCCATCGCCCATCGCTTCGTGCACAGTCAGCTAGTTGGCACCAGGGTCAACCGTCACGTTCGAACATTTTCGGGATTTTTGCGACCCCTCCCTCCCAACACACAGTTGCGACCCCCCAATACAACCAGCCTTCCTCCACCGCGACCTCTCCCTCTTCTATAGTATTTGATTCTGACACAGCCCAAAACCTACCTAAAACTCCGAAACTCCACCCACTTTTCCCCCAAAAACAGCCGTCGAGCAAGGGGGGGGGGCAACTTTTTTCGCTTTTTTCGCACGCACCTATGCCCTGCGCCCCTGATCACCAAAGCGCGCAATGCGACCAATGCGACCCCTCTCCCCTCCCAGAACACAAATGCGACCCCCCCCCGTTCGAACAGTTCGAACGGACGGTTGACCCTGGTTGGCACTATAATTATCTGTCACGATGAACACTGGCCCTTATGTTATCGCTTACGACTAAGTGTCGCAACGCATTCTATAGTGCAAATAACTATTCAAGAACCTTCGCAAATACTTATCAGAAGCGGGAGGTGCCACATTTCAGAAAAGGCTCTATATGTCGAACATTCACGGGTTTTGATGTAAAACACAATCATGTAGGCTCCTGCAATTTTTGATGGAATTGTGCTGATTTGATCGGAACAGTTTTCCGCTTTTTGGATCTGTTGAATAACGAAGCCGCAACATTAAAGGTGGCGGTTCGTTGAAGGCACATTCCAATATCAAATAGATGTAAGTATTGCGCTAGAAAGAGTTGCAATCGATGTATAAGAATATTAGAAGAAAAAATGCTTGAATCTCTGAACTCCGCACTGATCGTATGGGACGGGTATGCGTTGCGCCCGCTACTGAAATCTCATCGGTTGGCTATGTCTCTTAACCGTAGTTTACCATAATAGCAGAGACACAGCTAATCAGTGAGCAGGGTGAATAACGGGTGCGTAGCGTTTCTCCTCCTGGGGTCAGGTCACCTAAAATTGAGACGCCGTTCATTCGCTCGGAGCAAGCTTAGGACTAAGCCTAGGCCCAATCATAGGCTTAGGCATAAGCCAATGTGTAAGCATAAGCCTTAACCTAAGTCTAAACCCAAACTTAACCTTAAGCTTCAATGATCGCGCAACTGTGGTGACCTGACCCCAGGAGGAGAAACGCACGTCTCCCGTGAGTAACGGTTGAGGAAGTCCTCGATCATGGCCCTGTGCGAAGTAGTGCCGAGAGTGAACGTACGCGCGGAGAGCACAGACGGCTCGCGCATGGCGAGTGTGAATGTCCGCGCGGAGAACGTAACTGATCAGGCGAAAATCCTCGACGTGCCGTTGAGGAATCCTCGGGCGATATTCATTCTGTCGGTGAGACATCGTAGGGTTAAAGCACAAAACTGTCTACACGACCAGAATGCTATGCGATTTTGAGGGCTCTTAGTGTTTTTCTTACCAAGGAACCATTTATCACAACTACGCTGATTTTTAGTGCAACAAACCATATATACAGGGGTGGCCAAAAAAAGAGACACTTCACTCCACATTTCAGACAGCATTAATCACACTTTGCTAAAATCAAATCGACTGCCCCAACTCAGTATTGAAGAGCACATTCTAATCTATCTAAAAGTTACATGACAGCCTTCTACACCGACGACATCAGAAGATTTTCCCACGGAAACATGGTTCACGGTACGAGCTCAACGAGGTCGTCGAGGTACCATAGACCATTACGACGTCCCTGAAACGCTGGTCAAAAGCGGTCTTGCACAGTCACAGCTAGTGTCTCTGGGAAGCTATTCACCAGTTAATTGAAGAAATTATGTAGCAGCTTCAGGCCGGAGCGATTACGGTAAGCCTCGTTGAGCTCGACGGTGACGGCAGATGACGTCATATTCTGAAGACGGGGGGGCAGTGAAGGAGGGCCTGCTTCTGTTTACGGGGGAACACCTAAGGAATATTCTGCCGTAAAACTTTCATTAACATCGGCACCCTGTGCGACGAAAAGTTCGATGATGTGCGCCATGGGCAAAGTGTCTCTTTTTTTTGGCCACCCCTGTACTCAATTGTGGGATACGCATCACTTCACAGGAAGAGCAAACGCTCAAATAAAAGTTGCCCAGAGTTGCCCACATCAACTTCTACCTCTATGAGGATGCATAAGATGGAACATGTGGCGTCTCAAAAAGTGAGGAGCACATCGGAAATATGGAAAAATACGTCGATCACAAAAATTTCAGAAATAATGAGCTTTTTCAAGTGCCGGAAGACAACTCATCGATACTGCGAAGCATGGTGAATATCGGTCGAGGATTCCTCAATGGCACGTCGAGGATTTCCGCCTGATCAGTACGCTCTCTCGCGCGGACATTCACACTCGCCATGCGCGAGCCGTCTGTGCTCTCCGCGCGTACGTTCACTCTCGGCACTACTCTCGCACACCAAGAGTCATGGTCGAGGAAGTAATCCACTGATATTCACCCTGTTGCAAAGGGGACGACATGAATGCAAACCTCAACTTGTTTCTGGTGAAGGGCAACTACAAGTGTGTACGCTTCTGAATAATGAGGAGCAACTTTTGAAGAGGACTTCTGTTTTGAGTATCAGCCACAGGGTAACGTAAGACATGCTGAATAGTCCACTGCTTCCTCATCATCACTCTTATCTTGGCCCTCTGGAAAAACGCTGATGTCGTAGCAGGGTCACCATCTTTAAAGGAACAATACACTATTCGACCTTCTTGCAATCTTGGCATGATTAGTTCAGTAGGAATGATTCCTCGAGCCTTTCAAGTTTAAGTTTTTTAAGGCTTACGTTTCGGATTCTGGCTTCGTGAGAGCCTTAAACTCATCCGCTATCTATAGGACAAGAGGACCACCACCCAAAACGTAAGCCTAATAAAAAGCTCAATCTTGAAAGGCTAAGTAAGTCATTACTACATACCACTATAAATGGGAGGTCGAAGGAGGGGCAATATTCCTATCAGAACACCCAGTCCGGCTAAGGGTGGGGAGCGGCACGTTTCGCAGTCAATGGTATGCCCCTAACGGCCTAGCAGGACCGCACCGGAGGCTCTCACCTTTTCAAGCCCGTCGCACGCACATCCTTGCTGCCTGTCGGATTCTACTCAAATATCTAGCTGCTTTAGTCAATGCTTCATGTCAGCACCAGTGATACTCATCCGATCGCGGGAATCAGGAGGAATTATGGTACCAGTTCACGGCCTTCAAGCCGTTTGGCTAGCTTTTTTCTTCACTCTGCATTACTGATACTTCTACCTTTATTCCCAAAAGATAATCAATTTCGAAACTTCGTCCACAAGTCGAACAATGAAGGTGCGGAGGCAATGTTGTTTGATGTGCTTGGACTTCGCTGAATAAAATAACCTCAGAAAGTTTGTTATCGAATGCGTGAAAAATACCCAATCGGGCGCATTTTTGTGGAAGTATGAGGATGAGAAAATAGGTGTATAAGAAGGCATGGGAAAATGGGAATCAGTCGCACTTTCAAAGTTAACAGTCAATATTCTTGAGTTCCGCTGATAGTGATTTATTGGATACTTTGACAAGGAACGAAAACGTTAGAAACTGTCAAGTTTCCCTTGGAAAAAGTTCCTAGGAACGTTTCTTTAGAAAAAAAATGAAAACTGGCTTCGCTAAGAGGGAAAACCGCGTCTTTCACGCACCTCTGATGCCAGCATCCTAAAAGCCTATAATTCATTTTAATTTTGACTAATAAATTAAAAAAGATGACTGTAAAATTCTAGAGTAAAGTTCTGTGTAATTTTGCATCAACAGTAAAACACGAACATTCATGATAAACCGTTCGAATCAATCATATAAAAAAGGTACAACTTCCGCCGTTGATCAGTCCTGTTGGAAAACTCCACACACCTACTTCCTTCAAAGTTCTAGTGGCATCCAAATGCGATATGGCCTATACAATGGAGTACGCGGACCAGCCAATGTGCATATTAGCGTTTTAACTCCCCGTAACAAGTACAGCACCACTTAGCCTGCCTCGGAGTAACTGAACACTTGGAGACTATATGTCTACAGAGCTAGGCACTGCAAGCAAGATCAGGATTAATTGATGGGTTGATTCCACTCAAATGTGAAAGTAGGGATGGGAGGTGGACCGCCAGTGGAGAAAAAAGGAAAGAAAATCCTGAAATACACAGGAAATACGAGCATTTTGCTCTATGCTGTGGAGAAGTTCAAAAGACAGGCAGGGAGATGAGAGATAATGTGAGCGCGGAGAGCGGTAGAGAAGTCCGAGAAGAGAGAGCATAGCAGATCAACGCAGCGACGCAGACAAGATATCGAACGGTGGGCGGACCATGTTAAGTTTGGTGGAGTCTGTTAGAAGTCCATGGCGCCTAGGGTCCTAGTGACGCGTTTCGATGTAGAAAGGTGGCGCTACCTTTGCACTTGCGTACCCAGCACTTCTAGCCATGGTAAGGGCTTCTTAGGTGGGTCTGAGCCCGAACTTTGCCTTTGAACGGTTCCCAGCAGTCCGTTGATCAATGTGAAAAAGCGGCCTGGGAAAGGAACTCATCGAATCAGCCAGTTTACTTACTGCCATCAGTATATCGAGTAGTAAGTTTGTTGTGACGACTGGAAGACAAAAAGAATAGTATTGCCGAACACTTTTCACTAGAGATCCTCCTTATCTCTGCAGTTGGCAAAGCAAGGAAGACAAAATACAGGCATTCTGGCAGACACTGGACAGCGAGGCGAGAGCACAAACGAGCGGAAGGAGAGCATAGCAGACGAGCAAGACGGAGGTGGGATAACGATACGGTGGGCGTGCACCGATGCAAGCTCTGATCTCCTAGCACCTTCGCTAAGCGTTTTTAAACCACGGAAAAGGCACTACTTCTAGCGGATGTGGCGGCCTCATTCGCTGAAGGGGTAGGTCTGTCAAAGTTGTCGAGAGATTCGCCTTAACACGTTGACAGCAGCGTACGTTTGGGTTTTTTGGCCGCGTGACACCGGAGCGATTTTGCAGCCGCGGTCGCCCCACCTCGCATTTGTGGATCTCTAGTTCTAAATATACAAAAGAATTAGTTGCAATAATGCTCCCCTGTTCAAATCATCGGAAGCCACAGTAGCAGACGTTCAATAAGAATGGCTATATTATCGCATCTAAAGGGCAGGTTTCAGTCGATTTCGCTGTGGTGAATCTCTAAAGTATGTTTTTCGTTAAGTTTTGCAGGGGTTTGCATTAGTAGAAGGTTGCGTCAGTAGAAACCTATTTCCTGCCACATGTCTAGGCTTATTATTTGCACTTATATTCAAATGTTTACATGTTTATGAGAATATAAAGGAAACGAGGAACGGAAATGATAAGACTTGGAGAACATTCGCTAAAGTAAAAAATATTATTCGACCAATCAGGGAACGACGCCGTGCACAGTGGTGCGACGGTGTAATCCACAGAGTGAAGAGAAAAAATAATGAGATCAGTAGCGCATGCGTGTTAAAGTAAATGGTGTGGGTGCGAAGCGCATGCGCGTCGCACTGTCCCGCAGAGCTTTCGAAGTACGAGACGCATGCCCTTCGCGCTGCCGTAGACGTGTCGAAGAGCTTTACATCGAATTTAATCTCGCCGATCATCCCTCAACTTATTGTTAAACGAAGAGGAAACCCTGGACTGGAGCAAATTCAACAGAAAAAAAATAGGTAGAAACTTGTGGTATTCAGTCGACTCGGAAGAACTCTTGAAGGGGATCTTTTTATAAAATGAATCGTGATAATTCATGAACAACATTAGATCAGTGGATGAAGCACGAAGCTGCGGAATGAGTAACATCAATTAGTAAAGGAAAATGTCTTGTTAAATCAAGCAAAAAGGTACGAAAGGTGCAACATGCACATCAGTTGTCAAGTGGAATGATGGGAATGATGGAGTTTGTAATATGGCACAAGTTGTGTTTTGGCAAGGGGTGGCAAGGATATTCCAAAGGTGGAAACACCATCTACCGCTGCGTGTACCTTTACAGTAATTGTTTTAAGCAACAGTACAAAGAGAAAACAAGGTTTGCGTTGTGCTCGTATCGAAATCGACCAAACGGGACGACGAACATCGTGGTTTGGAGAGGAGTTAATTGGTACCAAGGCTCCGAGGAAATAGAAAATTGCACGGTCACTCATGGAAGAGCGAGCGGCCTGTCATTCGATGGCCTTCGCCCGGTGCCGAGTCGCGATTACCTTATATGGACAATTAAAAAGACAAACAGTAATTAAAAAGACAGCGAGACAACAGTATGCAGATATCGCTGCTTTCATCAAGGATATCAAACACAAACATTAGGCTATACGCATTTATGAGGCTTTAAGACGGGTAGCGGGCAACAGAATCGTCCGGCCGTCTCGCCGCCGCGAGCGGCCACTTACGCGGCGTCACGACGCGGCAATTTTCCTAGGGGCGCGGGATTTTTGAATTTGACGGTTGGAGCAGCGAATTTCTTGCAGTCCACAATAATACATGCGGGACGCGGATATCGAGTTCCAACTACTTGCTCTGGCTGTTTTATAGAAAATGGCACAAACAAGTTTGTTTTCGAAGTTAACTATTGAAATATCGAAAAACGCGGAAAGAAAAAGGTTCGAAGGAATTGAAACTATCTGCGCATTGATTTATATTGAATGTTGAAGGAACGGACCTCCTTGGCGTTCCTTCAACAATTCAAAAGATGCACACAGAAACTCGTCCACTGCAATTGCAACGTTGCGGCCACCACCAGTAGTCGGATATCTGGACGATTCTGTTGACCTACACCCCCTTTGAAACAACGAAATCATAGTGCTAAACGAACTGTGGGCTGCACATATATTCCTTCGCAATTAGTCATTTATTGCAATACCAACTGGTACCACCACATAAACCTGACAATTGCTGCAGCCCTGATTTATGCATTCTTCTTTAACGCTATGACGGAGCAAGATGAGGCTGTTACAATTAGCGCCGCCACCACAGGCAAGGTTCTGGGCCACGCCCCTGATCATGAGCCAACCGGCTTTCCACTCTCCTGGAGCTTGCTGGGTGCTACCGTTAGGTGCGAGAGAATGAAGACTCGTCACAGATGAAGCTAGTATGGATACTTCTCTCGGAAAAAGGGAAGCAGAGTTGCAAAGTGACCCAATAGTGAGGAAAAAGAAAAGAAGCCACCGAAAGCCAAACAAATAGAGCCCCTTATTTCTGAGCTGTTGGACTTTCTAAGAAACAGACACTAAAATAAGAGATACTGATACGGAGACGGAAAAGAATCGGTGTCGAGAGAATGTGGCCATGAGCGAGATCGGCTTTGGCCTGAGACGACAATTCATGTGCGGAATCTTGGATGCAGGAAGCACGGGTGAAAACTAAGGGCCTAGACGCCTTTGCCTGGCAATTTCGGGCCACCAGATCGGTACGGCTCGGGCCTTGCCAATAAGTCCACTTAGCCTCGTACTAGACCAGGGCTTGACTACACCTAACTAATCCTAGATTATGCCTTTAAAAACTGTGAACTGTACACAATGAGTCCGTGCTTGGCCACATCGCAAAATGGGTTGAGCCACGTCACATGACTTGCCCTCTACCCTTCACTTCAACGTCCAGGCGAAAATTACAATAAATAAAACGGAAACAAGAGGAAGAGAAGGAATATGATCAAAATAAAGATTCTGAAACAAGTTTGATGAAAAATAGAAGAGAGCGCTAACCGTAAGAAGAGGGCAAAGGAAACGGCTTTCAAGGCAGAGGAAATTAAGACGGTCGTGGAAGCAGTAACAAAAGGAAGTTGAAATGGAACTGTTCTGCCAAAAGAATAATGAGTTCGAAACACGTTACCCCACTGCGTACTTTCGCATTTTGTGTACAATTCGTTTTTTCACCAAGTGTAGAGTTTTTCAGCATATTTGTATTTTTTTGATCCAGAATTTAATGAATCACAATTAATCTTATGAAATTGGTTTACTTATCGCTTCCGGGTCTCGAAAGTGTAACTATATCTAGAGAAAGTGACAAGTAACTATCATGCAAAACGTCCTACTCAGCGAGGCAGGCGCAACTGAATATGATTGAAATAAATACCCCAAGCCCATAATAAGACCTATGATGTTTGAGGGGTATTGTGCAAGTAGAGGTCGTTGTAGCTAACTGATTGATCGGCAGTGCAACCGAAAATGGGCTGGGAAAAGGAGACTCGCGACTAACAACTGCCGCAGACTTTTTCGGCATTCTTTTCCACCTTGAAACACCATCGACACCGACTCCACGTTTAGCGAGGTGGCACCTTCGATATTGTCTTGCCCAATTCAAAAACATTTTATGGACAAGTCGAAAAAGTCAACTGTTTTGGAAGTTTGGAGTGCATGCACCTCAGCACTCATGGGCGACTTTATGGGCGTGATTCTGGTTCCGATCGCTCTCTTATAAGCTAGTGGCAGATGAAGAAGTGCAATGAAAGAGTACTGCCGATAGGACAACGTCTAGATACGATACTGACTTTGATTATTGGCACCTTCTTATCCCACTAATATATTGTTTTAAGTCCGTCCCTCTTAAACGACCAAAAAGCATCAGTCGACTACTAAACTGACGATGATTCTAAAATCACCATTCGTATATAATGTAGAAGCAAGTATGGGAGGGATTATATAATTTCAAAGGATACAAGAAGAATTTCATTTGCGCGGAAGTATCTGCTGCAATGAGGGGAAGCTTTACATGCTTAGTAGTTAGTGATAATCATGCTTGTTCGTTTCACTAAAAATAAGTATCAAATGATACACACGGCACGTTTACGGACGGAAATCTCGAGGAACTGTATATGTTATAAAGACGAGTACATAACGGTAGTAATTTGAAATATCCACGATGAAAGAGATTACTGATGCTCAAAAAAACTATCTATATTCATCGCAAGCAGAACCCAGAACCAATATTCGAAGACGTAAACGCGATCCAATGATCTAAGTTTCATGTGTGGAAATCTGTTCAGAATTCTCATGGCCCTAGGTCCTGACTCCTTTCGATCGATATTAGAGTGGTCTAACCCTTTCTTACTCGCTTGCGCCATCACGATCTAGCGTGGTAAACTCTTCGGGTCTGAGTCCCGACCGATCCGAGAATGCATGTTTGTGCTTCAGAAGTCCAATACAGCACGAAAAGATTAAGATGGGTGTGGGCGTACACCAAGAACCTTTGCTACTCTGCACTTCATATGATAATTCTTTCGGAGCTCGGCTTGCGGTCGAGCGCATCTAATGGTTCTATTACAAGTTCCCATAAAAGAACTTCCAACTTTGTCCCCCCCCCCCAAAGGCTTCTGATATAATAACTTCAGGATCCTGCCGGGCAAGGCTGCCTGAACAGAATACTAACCATTCCATATCCATATAACCGAACGCTGGGTTGGCTCGGACGTCGTCTGATAACACGGCGCGGTAGACATTAAACCAAGAGGATTTACCGTTTAGGTTACAAAAAACGATGGACAGTTCAAAGCAGGACCAGATTTGGTAATCCAAGCACTTATTACGTGGTGTGAGAAGGATTGACCTCTGGAAGCATAGCTTTTAAACTGTAGCTGGGGCAGACGCACGCCTGACGATGGCGCTACGCACCGGATTATAGCACAGTCTTCACAATGTATACTTCCAGTTTGTTTCCGGCTCTTTGGAATGAACTTTTAGTGCCTTCCAGGGTAGCACCACATTTACCTGAACTCTTACAAAATTCGGGCCTCAGAAGTAGAGGGATGCGCTATAGGAAGTTTGGAACAAAGCCGACGGTATACACAGAGAGCAATGTTCTCGAACTGACGTTGGAGGACATGGCAATTTTGCGATTTGAGACTCAACTGGCGAGCTAATAAGACGCAATTTTACAGTAATTGCAGGGAAAGCCTACTTTCTGAGCAAAGATGGGACTGTAGCAAGTGACGCCGTTACCACATGCAACATCCTGGCATCAGATAAAAATTGAAAACCTAACTATTCAATCCCTATGTGGCTATTCGATTGCTACTGTTCCTCTCGAAAATACAAAAACATGGATCTGTTTATTTTCTTTCAACGGCGGTTGTTAACAGGACCTTTGAAAACAATGATGAACTTATAAGCTCAGGAGTAAACGCTAACTCTTTGGCCGGCCCCACTGTCCTGGTATTGGCCAAATATGCAACCAGTAACCACAGAAACACTAGGTGAAAGTCGACCATTTTGATCCACTTCAAAAAGAGTCGATAAGCCCCAGAAGAACAAACCCATCTAATCAAGAAAGGTAGAAGCTTCATAAACAAAATAATTGAAACGGTTCGTTTCGCTCCTTCCTCAGACGAACCTTATTATTTCGTCAATCCCCGGAGCTCATCAGTGAGTTGGGATTGGCGAAATAAAGAAGCAGGGGAAATATACACAAATATATAAACATGAGTAAAAAATATAAATATAAATAAATAGCTGTGATCACTGTTTTCAATAACCATTTTATCAACGGTGGTTGTAGGAAAAAATCCTGCAAGAAGGACTTTCGATTCAGATGACACAGGAAAGGACAGAGAAATTGGAAAGATGTTGGAAAATTTCGACGGGAAAGCAATTTCCTTTTCAAAGAGGTTTTTCTCTTTTCTCAAGTTTAATTATACCGTCACTTTCCCCACAGCCTGCTTGGAACGGGCCGCGCGTAATAGCCCGACTATAGTGAAGACAAAAACCTGAGCATCGATCTTGTGCGACTATTCATGCTCTTCTCTTTGTAAGCGTAATCTTGGAGCTATTGCAGGTGACACTGGTAGGCTTCGCTTTTTCATCCGCTGCGCAGAAATATCTCGATCGATTGCTTACCATCAAACATTTGTTGTTTCTATCTGAGAGGTAAGTTTCGTAGCGCAGAATTCATCCCCAAAAGGCCACAATCAGGGTCCATTGTTCCTACTCAGAAAATACCCTCTACGAGAGGGTCGATGCAACCCCGTTCGCCGTTCCCGTCACGGTTTTCATTCCTTTAACTGCTCATCGTTATATCACCAATTCCCGCCGCTTTCCTTTTCCTTCGCCCATGTTGCATTCATACTTCCTCAGGGGAGGCGCTAACCATGCGCAAGGTCAAGGAGACAGAGACTACCGTGCGTCGCGCTAATCGAACGAGGTCGTTATTGGTGTTTTGTACGGTCCAATTTAGTTTGAGTGATTATAGTTGGTTAGTAGTGCGGGAGGTATTTGGATTGGTTTGCTGAAGGTATACGAGATGTAATTCAATATAGCGTGAGGTAGAGGAAGACCCAGGTGGTGTAATTGGAGAACCTCTGAGTCTCGTGTGGTGTTCGGTCGCATCGAGACTCCCCACAGGAGGGGTCACGAAATTTCTGGAAAAGTACGGACGTGTCCCGGTTCGCCCTACAAGGGATTTGATATCACGAAAACCAACTTAACCCTTGTTCAGCGCAAAAATGACACATCTTTGAGAAACTGAAACGTTGACCTGCTCACGTGCTGGTCGCTTCAAGCGGTTGTGCCTTCAAAAAAAAAAACATATTCCTCTCAAGATCACGCCGTGAAGTCCTAATGTTCCGTAATAAAAGGAGTTGCCCGAGTCGCACTCTCTTTGTACAGCCCTCTCTCCTAGGCCGATGTCAGACTTTGCGAATCGCGCGATTCGCTAGCGTCTGCGGTCGCGTCGCGGCCAGTGAATCACTCAATTGGCTGGTACCGCAACGCGACCGCGGACGCTAGCGAATCGCGCGATTCGCAAAGTCTGACATCGGCCTAACCCTTTCTACCCCACCTCTGCTAACATTACATTGTGCAATATATACCTGTGATCGTTTCCGTTCTGTTGTCGAGTTCACGCTGCCTTGTAGCTATCTTTCGTTGCTCCTTACTGTGCAATAGCAAATAAGTAAATTACTTAATCACTTAATAGCTATTCTATTCTTCTTTCGTGCTAGATATTTCATGCTACAGCAAAGTAACAATGCGCTCGACTGATTTCAACAAATTTCACGACTTTCACCCTACATCCAATAGTACCTAGTCGTCCCCATTCCAAACCACTGCCCTCAAATTACTGGAAGTGTGGCGGCGAGGGGATTGTAGCTGTGAAGCAAAATGTGACGAAAACCTAACACTTAAATTTTCGAAAATTTCCCGATTCTATACCTAAAAAACAAGATCTCGCTCCCTAAAATCACAAAATGCTATCCCACACGACTGACTCGCCCGCACAGAGGGATCACCCAATGGCAATCTCCAGTTTATGACACTTGAATGAATTGTGTTCTTGAATCTAATATTTGATAGACCGAACGAAACTGCGTCTAGCTCTTGGAGAGTTCCATTACTTTATTTGATACACAGATTTCGGCACTGTCCTTGAAAACAAAGGAACGCTACGAAAGTTCATACGGGTTGGTAGTACTTTTTTGATGTTTGTATTAGAGATGAGAAGAAGAGATTGGGGCGCAGCTCTTCCCAAAATCAAAACGTCCGAACAGCTTGTTTCATCACTTCGATAGTTTTGCTCCATGTTCACTCTCATGAACATGACCCTTTTCGTTGTGTGGATTTTTTCATTTTACTTATCGGAGGTTTGTTTTGCACTTCGGCTGACATTGATTGTTATTGGACACCCGCTAATAATTCATCAATTATTCAAATTTTTTATATATTTACGTTCCCAATAACTTAAAGCCACGAGTCAGGATTAGGCAACCAGCAGAAGTTCTTCCCAGGGTGCGATAGTGGGCTCCCCAAGCACTGAGGGCGCGACACTATCGCGACCCAAAAGTGCGCGGCAATGCGCTAAGGCCTTGCCCGCCGCGCTGCCAGCGTAATCCACCACGGCATACGTGGTCTCTGCGTCTCTCACGTATGACGTACTATCTCGCGTTCTCCCTCTCCTCGCAGCGCTGTGTCTCTCCGTCGTACTACGGCCGGCCTCCTAAGGGAAATTTAGTGTTTTCTATGGTGCTTTTTGCTTTTTCTCCTCACTAATGTTCCTCATTGCACCCCTTGCCTAATGTTTGAACAAAATAACGCATCAATTCAATCCCGACTCGTGCCTTTAAACGTTGAACCATTGATAATTTTCGTATCACTGTTTTCCTTTCCCATTTTTCTCAATTAATCAGAAAGTTTTGCTGTTTAATTGTTCCTTCCGGGAATGTTAGGTGTTGGCAGGGTTAAACATCTACCGCGTAGCTCTCAACAGCGCTCTATTTACGTTTTTTTTTTAGGGAGGGGGTCGCATGTGATGTTGGTGAAAAGATGAAAGGATTGAATGAAGTGAGCGAACGAAGTGCGAAATGGACAAAAGTAGAATATAAGCATTGTCTTTGGCCTGTTCACCTCTCCTTTGCCTCTCGCCCCTCCTCCTTCCTCTCTCGCTTGATTGCTCGTTGGGAAAAGTTAGCGGAGTTGGCTGTGTCGAATG
>MU868495.1:34003-45455 GCA_036418205.1 Ostertagia ostertagi | reverse complement strand
TTTTTATTTATTTGCGCTTGAACACGCCATAAAATTAAAATAGCATGAAGTTGAAAATTTCCAACAAGCTGTCAAAAATATCAGTAACAAAACCAGTGATAGTAACAAAACCAGTGATAAACCAGCGACCTGAGGTTGAGTTCACTAGCCTATCTGCGATCTACAAGAAGAGACGTATGAGCTTGCAAGCCAAGCGGTTCGCAGTACTTTATAAAATGGTGGAATAAAAAGGGGAATTTCATCGTCCACATGATACATTTGATCTTTGAAAGAAGGCCCAAGGGGCTATCTGCTTGACACTCGGACGCTCACTTGGGGTGCTAGGCGGCAATGCTAGTAAACGCAATTCCGGGTTGAGGTTGAAAATATGGTCATACAGGAAGAATGCCGTGAAAGGAAATCCGACAGGTGAGCTTGGCTAGATCACCCGAGAGTTAGCGATGTGAAGAACACAGTTTGAGGACACTCAGCTTTTCCAAGCAAGCGCTAGGTACCACACATGAAAGGGATATATTTCTTGTCCCGGTGTAGCTATTTTTCAGAGATAACGCGAAAACTTGACGAAGAGCGAATTATCTCGAAATTATAGCGAAAATGCACAACAAATCGAGAAGTTTCAGATCCGTTATATTGGAATCCAGATGAAACACGATGCGGCCAACGAACGAATGAACGAACGGACGAACGGACGTACGATCGAATGCTGCGCAACAGCCACTGCAACGAGTTTCGTTTCTCATCGAGGTTGTAGCGAGGTCTTATGCGCGACCTACACCCATGCAGAAGAACGAAAGTGCCGCAAGGAAATATGAAGATAGAGATCGCTGTTGAACGCCGGGTGAAAGCAGGGTGGGGATGGGGGGGGCAGCGATATGAAACGATATTAGACCGATGACCGAGGTCACTCAGAAAATGCTGGAACACGTTCTTGCAGATGCAAAAAAGTAAAGGTGATGACGTCATTGGAGTGTCATGAAATTTGCCTCTATGAATACGATCTCCATCACAGCATTATGATCTCGGTAAAAAAAACTGAACATTGCGGAAGAATTTGGTGTTTTTTATATGGGTACTGTTTCATTTTAATTTTTTTCACTTAGCAGGACGCTAAAGCATTCTGCGTTTTCAAAACTGCTATATAAACTTTATCAGAGAACAACTTTCATTACTGCATTTGTATAAAAAGCAAACAGTAACGAAAATGCGGAGGCTTCAAGATAAGAGCGCTTTGAAATCGTGCTGAAAGTGAAGTAACGAACATCCAAAGGAAAGGAAAGAAAAACGAAAACGAAAAACAGAATCCAAATGTTTCACCTCCTCGCCCTCCGCCTTCTCATTTCTGGGCTATTTCATGATTTTTTTTCTAATTCATCTTTTTTTTCGCTTATTCTATCTGTTATCTGCTACATATCTATCTTCTGTTTTGTTTTCATGCTAATCGCCGACAACAAATCATAATCACAATTATAATCATAAAAAACACCACAACAAATCTTACGTGGTCCTCAGAGGAAAGCCTGATGGAAGCCGCTGAAGAAACAGTATTAATTATGTATTATTTCGAAATAGAGTAATATTGCTAGAAAATATAAATTGTAAGTGGAATTAGAAATATCGATTGGTGACTGGAACGGTTTGAGAAATCAAATCGCCATCTCGGCAATCAATCACGGGATCCATCTGGCTATAGGATCTGTAAGGCCTTATTTGATCTAATCTTGGTGCTTTCGAGTTGACAATGAAGTGAACTTGTAATTAATTTATATCAATTATATATGTCAATTATAATTAATACATAAAGTATAATGTATAAAACGAACATTTAGTGTACCATTGTGGAAAGATCGCGCCCCAAGAATTGAAATATCAGGAGCAGTAAAGAATGAATTAATGCTAGATGACTGCTAATAATCAAGCACTCAAACCCAATTTTTCTAAAAGCAGGGCTGTTCGATGAAAAACCATGACTATCTCCAAGATATGTTAGAAAGCACAATTGATTAGGTGCATACATCTCAAGGCTTGTGCATTCGGGATGATTTTCGCAGGGAAAATTAACCCAGATTGGGCGATACATCCTGACCGTGAAGGTCACCGCTCGGGTTTATATCCAGAGATTGCTGCCTTCGCTCGGCAGGAATAAGCGTATGTGCTGAAGCGAACCTGTAGAATTTCAGCAGTTTATTAAATGTAGCTAGCAGCAGGGTGAATATCGCTTGAGGATTCCTCAACGGCACGTCGAGGATTCTCTGCCCGATCAGACACGATCTCTCGCGCGGACATTCACACTCGCCATGCGCGTGCCGTCTGTGCTCTCCGCGCGGATGTTCACTCTCGGCACTACTCTCGCATGGTAGAGAGCTATGGTCGAGGAAATCCTCGACCGTTATTCACCCTGGCTAGCAGTATGTACATATGGTACAGTACTGCTGTGGTACAGGTTAAAATAGGTTTTTGATAGTACAGTAATCATACTGTAAGGAGCTTTGAAATAAGCCGTCGCTCGATACACGCGCGAGCTGTACTCGATTTGTCGTTGGAGGACATGGCAATTTAGCGATTTGAGGCTCAAGTAGCGAGTGAATAAGGAGCAATTTCAGATTAATCGCTGAAGAAGCCATGTCCTTACCGGATGAGGCTACAGTTCAGGGATAACACGGGGTGCAGAGCTCCGATATTGGAGATGGTTCGCCATAGAAAGGGGCCAATCTGGATCACTGCGTTCGCTGATTTGCATACCTACACGCACCCTAAACAACTCAACAATGCGCGTGCGCTTTCATATACAACCATACGGGTTGAGCCGTTCCGCCTACTCTCAAGGGTATTATCTTGTCCGGAAGAAGCACAAAAGAAGAGAAAATGAGATGAAAGCGAGTTGATCTGTGCATCTCTAGAAACGAATATTTTCGCTTGAGCACAAGGATGAACAAAATAGTCTGGGGGATATTTATGTTCTGCAAGCAATTTACAAAAAAAATTCCTTCCCCGGTTACATTAGTCTAAGGTCTGCGAGCTGTACAAAGTTGACCTTCCTCGGACGTCAAGAGGTCAATCAGGATTGTGCGGCTAACACACTGCGGATCGCCCATTGTACGAGTATCTCCGCGTCTTTCTTATGTTTTTCAAGAAGTAATCATCATTAATCTATCAACAATTTTATCAGTGATCGTATATGTTTTCCGGTTCTGAAAATGAGTGCAAACAGTTCAGGAGCATTGAAAAATGCCAAATAAATCAGATAAACCGAGCTCTTTTGAACGAAATCGTGCGCCACATGGTGGCGCACGCGGCAAGCAATGTGTTGAAGTTGTCAGTGGTAAATATTCGGCTGAAGACGTGGAGCTGTCATTACTAAATTCTAGCAACAGTTAGCGATAGAACCGTTTTGGAAAGTGGGTGCAATACGGGAGGGGGATGTGGTGTAGGGGCAAGTAGCGTTGCTTACCACGGCCCGTGAATCAGATCCTAGACCGTGCTGTCCAGGTCAACCAAGGCTCCTAGCGCTCTGGGCCCACTGTTTGGTACCATACCTGCCTGGAGGGACAGAAGAAGTACTGACTTGTATAGCGCTGACCCCGCAAGCAGAGGCTCATAGAACTGCAGCAGAACGGAATTCGCATGCATGGCGAATTTTGAGGGAAACTTCGGGAATAACGAATGCTCTATCCTTTATCGACTATGGTGCGGGAATCTGGACACAACTTAAACATAGTGGAAATATTGAGAAACAATTTGAGGCAGAACTATAAGACCTATAGACTTATGTACTTTAAGGTTAGGAGGTTTCCCACTATCTCCTTCCCCGGTTACATTAGTCTGTTTCAGAATGACGTCACTCACAGTAGGAGAAACGCGGTAACGAGAAGGAAGCTTTGAAATGTTCCACGACTAGTTATGAACGACTGGATCGTTGCGACAATGGATGAGAAATGGGTGGCTGATGAATATAATAGAGAAAAGCGCTTCCACAGTAACTTCATCGCGTATGAAGTAGAGTACTCAAAGGGTTACTTTAAAGAACAATGAACTGTATAAAGTTATCCTTTTCGATCCTGACCTGATCTGGATCTGATTTCTAAGTAGTGCGTATATTCCCAAAAAGTGAGGTTTATAGTAGAATTGTAAAAGGTAGCACGGAAAAGTGACAAGATATAAACAATCATATTAAATGAAGAGTAAAGCCGTTCGATCTCATAAAAATCAAATTCGTTCAAGAATTCGCATGATTTGGTAAAAAAAAAGCTTGAGTAAATCAAAATCAAATTCGTTCAAGAATTCACATGATTTGGTAAAAAAGCTTGAGTAAATCTGCATTAAGATCGAATTACGGAGGTCGAATGAGGAGAGTGTAATATTCCAACAAAAATCATTGTTACTATTTACGAAATCGATCGGGATATTCTGGTTGCAGGATCGTTGGCCACGGAATCTTTAAGATCGGCGGAAAGAGGGCGATCGGGGTGAAATGGATTACGCTCAGATCGCTGAATAGAGGTAGGAGAGGCAGAGATGAGCGATGAATGAGACGTATAAAAATGCGATTATTTCATAGGGAAGATATCGATACTGTACGAAACAACGTTGACTTCCATGTGGTGAAGACGTCTCACACGCACAAAGACAGGTGAGACCGGTTCGATTATTGCAGTTCGAGTTGGTGACCTCCTTTCAAGTGATCATTTCGCAAAAAGTTGACTCAATTTGAAAGCTAGTTTCTGCAAAGTGGAATCTTTGAAAGCGTAATAGAGAACTTTGCATGGACGTTGTGTAGTAGTATAGTAATTAAATGATATATAAAACACTGACGACAACCCGTTGTGGGTGTTCCTCGGCATTTTTTGCCATAGTTTTTCAAAGCTAATATTACTACCCTACCCCGCCAACAAGTTGTTTCTAGTAATGAGAATAATATTTTCTGCATACGATAGTGTTCACCTGAAAATCCGCTCCCTTCTTCACCATTGCAAGTGTAATTGTTGGCAACGCTTGAAATGGGTCTAGAAAACATCCTCCCAACATAAGCAATAGGAAAAGGGGCAATCGTCATCATCGAATTTTGTCTGGTATAGGCCATGCATCCGACCTCACTCGAAGTTGCAGAATCGATTCGAAGGTGTCATATGATCATGACCAGTTGACAGAAGCTGCATTGTAGTAAACACATTTCGTAACTCCTACAACCTGAAGAACAACTTCATTTGCCCAGGGCTTTTCCTTCACGGTTGTCGTTTTTGCGACAGGGTCCCTAACAACAGTGTCATTCTCAGCGAGGTATTAAGGGAGAAGGAGCGAGCGATAGGCAGAGGAGGTGCCTTTGCAGCGCGTGCGCACATGTGGCAGTCTTCTTTGCGGGGATGCACTTTCATTCTTTGTACTGCCTTCAAATACGCCCTTCTCATGAAGGTGGAGGAATGGAGCGACTGAACCTGCAAAGAAAATTTAATATCATGTTTTTTTCAGATATTTTCATTTTCTGCTGCGCTATACCCTCTTACCTATCTGCACCACGATACCACTGCTGTTACTGACCCCAAGAGTACGACCCCCCATGGACCAGCCCAACAGGTACGACCCCCCTGTCGAGGATTTCCTCGACCGATATTCACCCTGATCTGGTCCCCTGATAACTTCCATGGGAGAAGTTTCAGCGTAAACTACAGATGGTATATAGAAAAAAAACTAAAAAAAAACAAGATGGATTTCCCCTGGGACAATGTCAGCCACCGGTGGCTGACATTGCGCAATCGCCTCTGCCGGCGCTGGTCCGAACGGGCAGTCTTCGAAAATCCCGCCGGTCGCGAGTGGGTTAGTAGAAGTAAGGATATCATCACTACTGAAACGGCTAAAATTTTATAACTTCAGGTGTTTCTTGAAATTTTATAAAAATCCCTAGAAATTCTATTACTCCTCAGAAATACTTCTTTTCTCTCCTCCAATCTCTTCCTTTTTTCAAATATGCTATGCCCATGACTTCAAATGCCTCTTGTTTCATGTTCACAAATATGAGCCCACTGTTATGAAATGTCTAGAGAAGGGTTAAGCCTGCTCGCATATAAGTTACGGTGGAAAGCGAAGGATGAGAGTAACCAAAAAGGATTCGACATGGTGAATCGTTGACAGAAAAGAAAATATTGATAGCGTAAGGATCGTAATCTAGGCTGATTGTCCGCGAACTGATGTAGTTTTGTGGAAATTGCGAAAATTCCAACAATAAACAGAAAATGTGGATACTGTAAAGAAACGAACTAGCTGGCTCCCTCCACTTCTGTGGATTGCTGAATGTCATCTCGAATGTTCCTTGCCTTGCACGAGATTCCATAAAAGCTAGACTACTTTTGGAGAAGATCACTCCTCCACTTTCCAGACTTTTTAGGCAATAGTAAAGTTCTCGCCTTTTTCACGCCAGCCGCACAGCTCGTTGTGGAAACAGGACTCATTATCCCTCTACGTTAAGGTGAATCAATGGTAGCGCTCAAAAAGGCTGCCACATTTAGAAAGGTGGGAGGATGACATGACTCCTGACGAAGGAACCAAATTATAATGAGCTTTCCAAAATCATTTTTGTGGGCAGTTATACTGTAACAGTCATAACTTCGCTAACGCGCACTGATTGACAGTGAGTTCTACTCTGTATAATCCTTCTGGCTTATAAACAGCAAGGGCACTTACATGTACTTAGTTGTCAATATTTCGAGGCTCTGGAAAGTTCCAGTATAGAGATATTTGAATGTTGCAAATGCCATGTAGCGAAATAAGTGCGTTTCTTCACTTCCCAACCAAATCTATGTGGATCCGAGGTACGCTGCTATGACCTTCAAAATACTAAAGTAGGAAAAGTTGTTTCACGTCCTGAGCGGCTTCTCCGGTTAGCTGTTTTTGTCAAAAGGATAAAGCATTTGCCGTTGATCAATCCCTTTTTGGGATGCGGCACGCATTCTACTTCCATTTGTACATTCGTAGTGGCGTTTGAATGCGATGTGGCCTATACAATGACTTGCGGGGGCCAGCCGATGTACAAGTCAGTGTTTTTATCCTCCCAGACAAGTCTGGTACCAATTAACCGACCCCGGAGGGATGGAAGGCTTGGTTGGCCCGGGCGACTCACGACCCAGGATTTGATCCCCGGACCGCTCGCGTGGTAAGCGTGCCACTTGCCACTACACCAACGCCGCCCCAAATTATGCCATACAAAAAGAAGCTGCCGGTTGTGCTCAACTAACACCACTTTTCGGATTGTTTTTGATCCGCTCAAGATTAGATTCAGCGCGTCATCTCAGAGAAAAATAACCATGGTTCCACAGTTTCTCTGACGTGTTTGTCAACACTGCGGATGAAAAACAGGGACATCATAAGGAGTTGTTGTGAGAACAGTGATGACGTTCTTCTCTCGGAACTGACAAAACTTCACGAGATTGTGCCGCTACATCGCTTTCCTAGCTTTCGCTGAGAATCCAAGAATAACACAACATCATGTCGGATCGGAGACAAGTGCTGCTCTATGAAGTTAGTTGATGTCATAAGCTCACTCCTTCAAAGATCACGCCAATTTGACTCAAAGGCACGGATCGCGATCGAGTTGTTGTGCTATTTTGTTCGAAATTAGAAAAGAAGTACGAAGAACAACATTAGTGGGAAAAAATAAGCAAACACCGGAAACAGTGAAATTTATCTTGTGAGATCAGCCGTGGCACAACGGGAAGACGCCGCACGGCGAGAACACGTGGCACGCGAGAGGGTGCAGACGCCACGAATGCTGCAATAGGTAAGAATGGTAGCAGTCATTCGAAGCCATTAGCTCCCTCGAAGTCCACATACTTGATGCGATGGCTCACCTCAGTGATTAGGGGTCATGCTTTCTCCCCCGAACAGAATTTCTCTGGTGACCGCGACCCGTGCTTCAAGAGAAAATCTTCTGGGATAGTTCATAATATCTGCACCGTTTACACAGTGGAAATTTTCAGAAATTCCTTGAAGGATCGAAATTTTCGACGTTGCCCATCAACTAAGGATCAATCGGATAGTTCTTCTCGCAAGAGGAGCACCGAGCCAGTGAAAAACGATTCTTCAGACTTGCTTTAGCACCTTAGCAGGAAAGAGGATTATCTCTATCGACTAACTATCGAGAAAACGTAGAAGATTTTCGGGGCACTATTTGTGGTCGAAATAAGGCTCTTGCTAAGCTAAAGCTCTTGGAAATGTGGTCGAAATACCGCAGATTCAAATTTAAGAGCTGACATCGGCTGATCGATAAGCTGTACACAAGCATAAACTGCTGGACGGTATTCCGGAATAATACCAGCTCAAACGACAATATTTTGCCAGCTGCTTCCTTCTGCCGATAAAAATACCCTTTTGAATTTACCTAGCCTTTGAAGACCTCATACGGTGGTTTTTTTCTTTCCATCCATGCATCCTGTGATATACAGATGGGAATGTGTCGAGTATTCGTTTCTACTGGAATCCTGTAATGCATATGTGAATATCAAATAAAAATTGTCTATTAACTTCGAGAATATGCGCTTACGAAAGTTGCCTTCGCAAGTCATTCGTAAAGTGAAAAAAAAATCAAGCCCATTAAAATTAATTCATGCGTGGCCCTATTCCTTAGGATATAACTGCCTTTCTAAATACAATATTTCTTGTAAGCATTTGGATCGGTTCTGTTTTTTGCGGTGGTGTCCAAGTTTGACTATGAATGATCTTGACATAGTTTTCAGAATACGATATTGTTATAACTGAGCTAGGCGGAAGTGATGAGGTGGCATGTGTGGGTGCGAGGCTTTTGGCTCGCCCGGGCTGGCACGCGGCGAATTGCGCGGCGGCGTGCGCGGCGATCCGGACGAGGCAAGGCTTCGCGGGTTCTGCAATAGAATTCACGTGTGTGTAGATTGCTGATAAACTCTGCATGGTTCTGCGCTTCGGAAAAAATTCCGCACGCGGAGATTTGAATGCAGCGGTGTCGTGAGGAATTTTAGGACAAGGAGATGAGAGAAGCCTTCATAAAAATTTCACTACTATCACCAAAGCGAATAAAGACACTAAAATTAGGAGTTATAATTAAATTTAAAACAAAAACCGGGATATAATTATTCAGTGCGAACAGATATGCTTGCTGATCGCGGCGCTCATGCCAATAGAGGAACACTCAAATCAGGGCCGATGGGCCGCGCGTCACTTCGGACGAGCCAAAAGTCCGTAGCTCGACATGTGGCACAATTACCACGCACGTGATCCAGGGATCTAATCCTGAGTCGTACGTCGTCCGGGCCAACCACGCCATTGTTCCAAAGTCTAAAAATGGAAGTAGAATGCGTGGTGCACTCCAGAAAGGGATCAATCAACGGCAAATGCTTTATCCTTTTAACAACTGAGCTTCCAACCTAAACTTGCAATAACTTTATTACACCGACCTTTCGGTGCTCTCACCTTCTTCACCACCTTTTCAATCTATAAGAGCCATTTGACAGGATGTAAATTTCTAAAGCGGTATCATGAAAGAAGATGAGAACTATTCTTTAGAGATGCTGACCACAGAGGTCCATCTGTCACACCGAGCTGACAGTAACGCGGTTTGAAGGCAAAGTTCGGGCCCAGACCCTGATCCTGACTAGAAGTGCTGGGTACGCAAGTGCAAAGGTAGCGCCACCTTTCTACATCGAAACGCGTCACTAGGACCCTAGGCGCCATGGACTTCTAACAGACTCCACCAAACTTAACATGGTCCGCCCACCGTTCGATATCTTGTCTGCGTCGCTGCGTTGATCTGCTATGCTCTCTCTTCTCGGACTTCTTTAACACATTGACGACCGCGCGCGTTTTGGCTTTTTTGGCCGTGTGGGACCGGGCCGATTTTGCGAGTGCGACCGCCGCACCTCGGATCCGTGAATTTTTATTGATAACTTTTTAAAGCACCAGTGGTACAAAAACATCTCAGTAACAGTCAATGCGTAGAAGGTAATAGAGTATATAGTGACGAAGTTCCGATTAAAGAACATGTAATGGTAATGAAAAAGGAAATTTTAGTCATTTTATCTGTAGTGGATGCCAAAAGCTCTTTTGATGTGGTTATACCAAGTGAAACATGTATTTTTCTGTCTCTTTAGATTTGCATTTACTTTCACTACCCTTTTTTATTGACGTGTTCATGAGAATAGCATGAAAACTATTAATGAACCAAGCCGCCGGTTTCGGTGAGCTTGGAAAACTTCTTCTAAACTGGAGCATATTTGAACAAACAATGACCTATGTCGTTCACAATAATGTAAAAACTTACAAAGGTGCTCATATAAAGGCAATCCACAATAAGTAAGTGTGGGCAGAGGCTATCAAAAGGTGATGGCATTGTATACTGGAGGTGAGGCATACGTCGAGATAGGTAGATCAAATCAAAAAAATTCGAATCTCCCGTTATACACTGGGCCCGTGTTGTGTTTTTTCATCAGTGTAACAACAGTGCATGTAGTCAAACTGGTGAAATTCAAAAGTGTTCCACATCTCGCTTTAAATTTTTTCAACAATAGCTTGAAAAGTTGCAGAACGCGTGAAAGTTGTTTTTCAGGACCAAGAACAATTTATAGGAAGAAGAGAGCACAACTCTCAGTCTTTGAGCCACCTTTAAGCTCTTGAGAAAGGCGATTGCGTCAAAATGGCGACCCAGTTAGAAAGTTATTACGAGCCTTGTCCGCAGAATAAGAAAACAAAATCAAAAACGATTCTATGGTTCTTTCGTGAGTGAAAAGCGACCAATCATATGATTTTTACAAGTAAACTTCTTTTACTTCATATCCAATTATAGTGTCTTCAAAGCTCGGCTGAAAGAGCCTTCCGATCGGATAAGTGAGAGCTCATACGACAGCAAAGGTGTGTCTCAAAACAGTGCATTTTATGCCATCAAAATAAGTAAAACGTGGGTATAACGCATAGTTAAAGGTGTACAATTCGCATATGCCGTTGTACTGGCATTGGCGGTAAACAGAAATGCTGCAGTTCCTCAAATATTGACATTTATCTCCAAACCACTTTTCTCCCCTGCACACGTAGTGGTTCAAAGAACACCGCCGGCCGAAACCGTTCGAAATTATGTTCTACGGAGCTCAGTAGCCCTCGTTACAACGAAACACTGCAGCTTATGTTATAAATCAAATATAAAGGTCTCAGGGCTCAATGGGGCAGCTTGTAGTCAGTGCGTAACTTAACACGATTGCTCCTTTCCATTATAACAGGATAAGCGATGAAGCAAAGAATTTAGGATCAAATCTGAAGGGAGTTGTTGATTCCACTCCAAATGTGAAATGTAGGTAGGGATGGGAGGTGGACCGCCAATGGAGAAAAAAGGAAAGAAAATCCTGAAATACACAGGAAATACGAGCATTTTGCTCTACTGTGGAGAAGTTCAAAAGACAGGGAGGGAGATGAGAGATAATGTGAGCGCGCGAGAGTGCGGTAAGTC
>MU868495.1:5955-28949 GCA_036418205.1 Ostertagia ostertagi | reverse complement strand
TACATCAAATCTGCAACTGAATAGTTGTAACAAGAGTTACCCACAAGTTGTGTAGCGTTTTCACTTCAAGGAACTCCCTGAAACGCCTCTAACTAACTTTGCTCGAAATAATTTCGCCGACATGATGGTACATGTAAACAAACTTCCCGACACAATTCCTTTACGCCTTGCAAATTGATGTTTATGCAAGTCATGTATTCAGTACTTACTATGAACTTGTTGCTAGCAATGTGACACGTCTAAGGATAAGTAACCCGTTGTGGGTCCATAACTTAACGACTCTGCGCTCGTAGTGGCTCTGATGCCTTTCTAGCATCGCTTACCCATCACTAAGGCTAAGATACCCGCTACGTAACTTGCACGGGAATTTTAGTAGCTATAAGAACTTGCGGTGACGGATGTGGCATAGCGGCAAGTGGCGCTTACATTAGCATTACTATTTTTATTATCATTTGCATTACCATTAGTGCAAACCACGCGCCCACTCTGGGATCAAAGCCCTGGATCGTGCACCGTTCGGGCCAACCAAGCCTTCCATCCCTCCGGGGTCGGTTAATTGGTACCAGACTTGTCTGGGAGGATAAAAACACTGACTTGTACATCGGCTGGCCCCCGCAAGTCATTGTATAGGCCACATCGCATTCAAATGCCACTACGAATGTACAAATGGAAGTAGAATGCGTGCCGCATCCCAAAAAGTATTGATCAACGGCCAAATGCTCTATCCTTATTCGTATAAGAATCTTCGTTTTTTGCACTACTGATAAGACGGGCCATGTACACATACATTTCATTTTTTCCCTATAGCTTTCGTAGTGCACTTGGTGGTCTTTCAGGGCACGCCTTTTCAAATAAGGTTTCTCGCATCTAGTAGGGACGCATTGTAGAGAACATAAACCATGTTTCGTTTCGGTTTAGCAGTACCAAAAAGAAGCATAAGGTACTGTTAATGGTTCGATCCCCCGTGGCGACTAAATTTTGCATTTGGGTTGGCGCCTACGGTTTGGTGCCAAATCGCGCTAAATATCAAAATCAGATGTCAAATTCATCGTCAGGACCATTTTGAAGCCAACAAGTGGCCGCCAACCTTGATTGCAAAATTTAGTCGCCGCGGGGGATCGAACCATCAAGGGTATCATTCACCACTTTTTTGATACTACTAAAACCGTTCAGCGAAAACGAAACATGGTTTTGTGGTCCATACATGCGTCCCTACAATATGCAAGAAACCGTTTTCAAAAAGCGTGGCTTGCTCTGAAAGGCCACCCCCCTTGTTAGTGTCTCGATCTAGCGTTCTACAGCTCTCGTCGTAGGTTAAAATTTCACGGTGTAAGGTGTCAGCGTTCCCTTACAGATCTCGTAGAATGCCTGCGTAATTCCTAAAAGGAAAGTCCTACGAGAAATGGGAGGATGAAGAAGGGGAAATGTACCTAAGAGAAATAGGACAGTCTCTCAGGGTGCGGGCCTGAACGCGCTCGCTTTCGACAGTGAGTCAGACTCCTTCAATATCGGACGAAACTGTAGTAAAATCGATCGCTTGAAGCTGACGAATGGTGTTCAGAACGTTCTTTGCAGAGAGATAACCTTTGTTCGACCTTCCGTTCACGTCAGTATGTTTTGAAAAGTCCGTCCACCGAGTTTAGTGACCTTAGTAGAACATAATAAGTGGAAGAGGAGATAAAAATAAAGAGGTTGAGGTCAGAATTATTGATCCGTTCCCTTCTTGGACGCGCCACGTATGCTATTTCCTCCCTCAAATAGGAGTGTCATTAAAAGCACACAATTGCTTGGTGGGCCAGTCGATGTACAGATCAAAGTTCCTATTCTCCCTTAACAAGTCTAATATCAATAAATTGATACCAGCGGGACCTCCTCCCAGAACAGGACAACTATGTAGTATGACCAAGGAGCACGATGGCATCAATACCAGAGAATGTAAAATTTATGTCTATCCGCACTAAGGTCGAAATTGGAGTGCGTAACTAATAGGAAAAAAAGCTAAAATTCGCACTCATTTCCAAATCGCCATGATTTTTTTTAACTGTTTTTGCAGAATAGCAAATAGATTCGAATATTCTGTGCTAATGATCGAAAGGGCTTTAAGGTAAATTTATAATCAGATATGCGATTTTTAGCGCTTTCGGTGGGAGCGTACATTCCTCGGTAGCACCATTCTTACAAATCGACAGGTATATTTCAAACCTTCAAGATATTGAGTTTTTGCGAAGGATATATCTGTTTCTGAACTAACCGGTTAGCAATAACTTTAGCATGGAACTGCGCATTGAGAAACGCGAATTTTTCACTTTTCAATTTACTACTTATTTATTTTACTATGAATTTTCAAGGCTCATATCTTTATTCAGAAAAATTTTCAAGCAAAACGACCATAGATGCCTTTAATGTTGGGTGCTAGAGGAAAATTAGATCGGATGTACCAGAATCGCGTTACAGGCCATGACCACGACCACTCTTACTGGCTTGAGCATGTCTTTTAACAACTGTTAGAGCGCTCGTTCACTGCTTCTCTGTTAGCGCTTTGTTCACTACTTCGTATGTTGATAGTATTTTTTCTACTTTCATTTTTCATTATTATGAAATGACCCTTGATTTTGATCTCTGATTTCGAAGCCGTCAGCACAACGGAGGAATTGTCCTGCACTAGTAAAGCCAATTTACCGAAAGAAATTATCTGAGCCATTCCCGGTGCAAAGAAAAAAAAACGCTATCCAAACAATTTTCAGCGCACAGAAGCATCCCTAAATCTCTCGATTCCATCCTTCTCTAGAAACTCTAAGTCGAACTTTCGGGAGCCGCCTTTGATCTAAACCTCTTTGACTATACTGGCTCGACAATCAGAAAATCGATAATTACAGAAAATAGTGTGCTGAAATTTATTTTATTTTCCTTCTTCTGGTTCGTGACGATGTTTCATGCTATTCCATCGCGTGACGCTTCTTCCGCACAATAGTTGCTTCTTATTAGTTCCGTCGCCTTCTCCTCTCTCTTCATCGGAGTTCTTTCCAATTTTTCTCTTCTTTCATTACAATTATGCAAAACATATATTTTTAATCTTATGCCATACATTCTCAATTACCTGCAAGTCTCATCATCATTTAGCTATGAATATTATGTAGTGAGAGAAACTTTCCCCTTCCGTTTTGGATTTTATTTACCGGTTTTCCTTGATTTATTGATCAATTCTATAAAATAATTGTTTATTTTTTATTCAATAGTACTGTGTTTTGATATAATTTGTTTTCGTGCTTACTCGATAGCTTTTATATGGATGTATTTTATAATGAAAGACACTTGGAATTCATCCCATTCCAGTCATGAATTCACGGCCGATTTTTCATTCAGTAGCTTTGTTCAGAAGAGTGAAATTTTCTGGAAAGATCACAATGGGAAGGCTGCCGAAAAATATCCCCAGAAGAAAAAAAAACTCGCCTCTTCTCATATTCTCGTTGAAAGGAACTATTATGACCAACTTTAATGCTACTGAAAGCATACCCCAAGGAGAATGGAGTGAAGCCCTATCCCGGGACAGGTAGAGGGGTGCCAAGCATTTAGGGTCATTAAGACCATGTCTCACGAAATAACCAGGTGAAAGCGCTAAGTTATTATGTTTCACGCGGAGTTCCACCCAAGGTTCCCTCACAAGAACTGGCGTCATGGGCCGGATTCGCACTCGCTCATATCCATGCTCTATCGTCACCGTTTCTTTTCCATCCCCTCTTCACTCAATGTCCCTTATCGTGCTGGCTGTCTCATAGAGCCTTCCACAGAGAACATTGTAGGCCCCATTTTTAGGGGTCTCTGCTTTCATGTTCGAAATAGCCACACCATCTTGATTCTGGGATTTGCCTTTTGACGAGTCCAAATAGAACATGGAGAGCCCTATTTGGTGCAAGAACTGCAGAGACTATTAAGCAATAAAAGAGTGCAAAACGAAGCCATGAATATAGCCTCTCAAGCGTGCTCTCCCGTGAACTTTGATTTCCAAACATATGCACTATCTATCATCAATATATGCACCTTCGCTATCTGTGACTTGTTGGAAACCTCTAGCCGAAGAGTGGACCGCTCAACTCTCACAATACTGGCAGTTACGAGCTGAAAAAGGCAGTGAAGGGCGATTTCGACATGGGAATTGTATTTTTTGCCCGCAAGGGATCGTTGAGGAAGAGGGGCAGACGACCTTCGAAAGGAGGATGATAATCAAGCACGTTGGATATGGTAGCAGTTTCCAGCTAAGCTTTGATATAGAGTCGCGTCATTTACGAAACGCGTGGTCTTGATCGTCGTGGAGGACGTACTTGTTGAGTTTTAAGGTCAGTTTTTGGGGTTTCGACGTTAGTCTCTGTTGATCACACTAAACTTGGCTGAGTTCATAGCTGCAATGGTGGAGATGTTCCCAGTGGTTGACTCGAGAACGCTCCAAAAAAGGTGGAGCACGACCTTGTGGTGAATTTCTTCACTTTTCACCCTCTTCTGTTCGATCCAGTCTGCTTAGGATTCCTGGATGAAACCTGTACTTCTCAACTGCAGTAGTGGCTTTGTTCAACCAGGGCGTACGGGTGGAGTAGGAAACAAATTATGGACGGACTCGTGTCGCACTCCTGTCATCAGTGGTCAATTCATGAGGGAATCTTTGGCAAAGCTTCAACCCTTTTACGAAGGAGCGAGAACCTCTATGACTGTGCATCTGAAACATCAGGTGTGTGGTGCCTATATAGCAGGCTATCTCTTGCGGATTGGCTTTAACGAGAGAGAGTAGCCTGTTCAACCCAACACCGATGGCCTTCCCGAAGAAAGGTTTTCTCCAGGCTGTAATCTTCTAAGCAAGGAGATCCATTCATTCTGATACCTCATGGCTGGCAAGGACAAGGAGATGTATTGCAAAGCAGATGTTACTTCCGGCTTCGATCGGTTTGTGGCTCAAGTAGAAGTTCTTGAGTCAGAGCGTGAAAAACATGGCTCTTTTCTTTCTCACTTTGAACTCGAAGAAGGCGACTAGGGTGGGCATGATTCGGTTACAAGTTACTACACGTTGCGCCCCCTCCTCAGACTACGTAAACATGATCAAAATTTGTTGATGGAACTTGTGTCATGGGATCAAAAAAATGCGCACGAACCTTTGAGACGGCTAAAGGCAAAAGTCGGGCTCAATAAGGGGGTATTATGGCGATTGAAACTGAGTATAGAGATGCGAAGTGGAACGACAGTGGAGAAAAAACTGAGAAAAACCGTCGACAAGGCCGTTAACAAAACCCTCTTTCCCACTAGCAGTGAAGGAGGCTTGGGAAAGAGGCACGTACAAACAAGTTTTCTGGAGATGTCAGTCGTTCTATCGGTTGATACGGCAATCAACCTAGCTGATTTCACACGTTATGCCAGCCACGCACCACGGTCCCGGATTGAAACCGACGGCCCCGGGGGCTTAACGACGTTTTTCAAGGTGGGAAGTTGCTGCAATGTGTGCAGCTACCCACATACAACCTCCAGGCACGGGAATTACTTCTCTAGCGCGCCTGAGCCCGACCTTTGCCTTTAATACAATTGCATTTCGAACGGGTGTACAACTCTGAATGGGAGCCATGAAGTGCGCAAGCACAAGGTCAATGGAAGCAAAGAATCTCAAATACCTTATAGGGACAAAAACTGAGACTTTGGACGGAGGTATCTGGAAGAATTTCTGTGCATGAACCTACCGTTCAGATAACAGCTCTGCGTGGATCCACGAGGACTCTTTTTTTTCTGCAGGACTTACAACATAAGTTGAGTACTTTTCGAGCAGTAAAAACTCTCCCAATTGCAGTTGTTTGATTTTCTGCACGAAATCGTCGTTGAAGGCATTTATGGCCGTTGAAAGTGTGCCAACCCAAGAAAAAATTTTGTCCCGTCTCTTGTTAAACCCCATGAGGGTGCGATTTTTGGAAAAGACATACTAACGAGGAATTTCGATAGCTCTCATAATGGGCAGCCTTTCAGTTCTCGTCTAAGCCGCCGTTCTATCCAAAAATGTATGACTTCTTGCAGACGTCATTTTTAAAGATACACCGCAATTTAATGCTTTTGAATGGAGCAGAATTCAAGAATTTCGCCAAGCTTCCTTGGTAATGTGGCTTTTTCCTTCTGCAGCTGTACAGAGCCGTTTGAAAATGGGTACATTTTCAACCAATGATGCTTTGACCAACTAACGTGCTCCAATGTCAGATACGCGCTGCAACAGCTGGCGCATTTCTTCATGTATCCTCCTTTTAGAGTTGGTTGTGTATAGTAACTCAGTTGCTGAAGGGAGGGTGGTTGGGGACAGGGTAGGGGAGGGGGTGTGAGGGTAGGGGTTGTAATGATGGTTCCTCTAATGAAGGAAAGAGGCTGGTAACGACCTTTACTTACCTTGAAAAGCAGTAACTAGACACATTTTGAAGATTTATAGAATACAACCCAGCCTACACTGAGGCCGCAGTCATTGGTGAGTTGGACCATCTGATGCCGCTGTCGAAGGTGCATCAGTTGAAAGTCATTGGATCCTTCTCAGAATCTCACCAACGGCTGTGATGACTATCCTCCCCTTCACATTGATCTTGTTAGTAATTTTCGTGGTCCCGCAAATACGTGGCCTTATTCGGTTCATAAGAGTCCTTCACAAACCTTTGTGATGCGCTCAACAAGCACTTGCAGAAACAATGGTTCCTCTGAATATTGCAGCGAACTGAAGGGTCCAACCTGAAAAAAACGTCCCCATTGTATTAGAACAAAGAGGAGCCTGGCGATTAATTTATTTCGCCTTTGGATAGCCCTTTCTGGTCGACCATTCTGCATACATCCGCCTGCTCTCGCATATCGCATTTCGTATTTTTCGCTTCACACTACATTTTTGATGTCGACTTCCTAATTTTGACAACTCCGATTGAATGAAAAAAAAACCATGTGTGATCTCTTTTCGTTCCCCTTACCATAAAAAAAGATTTCTTCTACAACTGAACTTTATATAGGTCGTAACATTGAAAGATGACGTCATCCTTTAGGAGAAACCATGACAGTTGTTTTCAAATGAAGTTAATAGAAAAGTGAGCACAGCCAACACGAAACTAAATGTACAATACCCACACTAATTGTTCAAAAAAATCACGAAAAAAAACGCTGATTTGTGTTTTTTTTCGGTTTTTCTTCATAACTCGGTCCTTTTTCAATTTACTTGGAAAAAATTGTACCGTTCGACTCCTCTCGTCGAGCTCTACAAGATTCTGCTCTGAACGGCTAAAAGATCATGATTTTGATATTTCCTTTCCTTTCGAAGTACCTGAGGCGACTCGTTAGCGAGCGACGATCGCTATAATTATAACCAGAGGCTAATCGCACTCCAATCCATTCAGTGAAATCATTCAGCAGTAGATTGAGCAGCTGTCTTCTTCTAAAATCCTAAGAAATGTACTTCTATGGCTTCTTCAGATGGTGCTGGTCATTTTAGTACCGCCCGAAAAACATAACTTTTTCAGATTTTACTTTGAGGCAGCTGTGTGTCTTTGCAATAAGATATGTCAATTATGATCTTCTCTTGTAAACTTGTAGAGCCTGACGAGAGGAGTCGAACGGTACAATTTTTAAAATGAAATTGAAAAAGGATAGAATACGACGTTAAAAACGAAAAAAAAATCCGCGCTTTTCCGTGAATTTTGAACAATCAGGATGGGTATTGTACATACATAGTGTTTCATATTTGGCCTAGATTTCAAGCGCTGGAGACAGGTTAATATGCTGTCGACCCTCGGTGGCTTTGAAACTGGCTAATTACGAATTCTTCGTGAGCGATTTGCCCAATTTGGAAGAGAGGAGGGTGGTATTAGAGATTCTTGGAAGTTTTCAATGGGGCCTAGTTGGACAATAGGGTCGTGGCTAGAAAAAAGCAATAGTGTCGTACTACTTGAAAGTTTCTGGATCACTGCCTACATACATACTACGTATAACGTATCTTGTCCACTAGACAGTAATGGGAGAAGGGTGAATTTAAGGGCGGAGAGTTAGGAGTGTTAAAGCTTTTACTTTTGACAAGTTGGCCACAGGGATCGTACAAATCATATTATGGGGCCTATTGCTGCCATTTTCTTGACGCGATGTTCATCTTGCCCGTCTAGGCCATAAACCATAAGCCATAAGGTCAGGTATTAGGTGTTAGGCAGTGTATCAAGGGACCGTTGTGGCCTAGGTAGGTGGCGCATTCTGGTTGTCCTCTATAAAGACTGTGGCTGCGTTTCAGTTACGTTGTTTGAAACATTCCGGGAAGGAGTTCTATCAACTTTGGGTACCCGACAGGAGGCCCGTCGCGCAGACAGAAGGTAGAGTCTGCGGACGAGTCGCAGCGCGCGTTGTAGAGGTTCCGCCTCAATCCAAAAAAATACACCATTGTACGGTCTGTGAGGATTCGAGGCTTCTTCGAAATTCCGAAATTCCAAATGGCCTACATTGCACATCACGCGCTGGGACTCGTCCGCTGACCCTGCCTTCTTACCGCGCGACAGGCCTCCTTTTGGGTACCCGGTTGCGACAATGGCCGGGCAGTGTGTTCGCAGTTTCGTGCCGAGCTGCCATAAAACACTTTCTCCAATGACGCATTCCTTCTGCAGCGTCAAAGAGTTTTCTTCGCAATCACTGTTAATGTTAGTCATCGCTCAGAATGCATTGTTCATGCACCCATTAGTACAGCATGGAGGTGAGAATTCGGGTCCCAGGACATCTGTCAACCGTGAGCTTGGCGGTTCAGCGTTTTGTAGTGATGTCTGGGAGCTCTCACAAGTGCACACTATCACAGCATCTCCTCTTTCTTTATCTTCTTCAAAAGGCTTAGTCCCAATAAGACACAAAGTGTGTGCTTTTCCAGCTACGCTCTCACCCTTTGGTTGACAGAAGCCTTGTAACCGATAATTCGCATTCGTCGGTTATCTGATTTTTTGGTTAATTTTGGCTTCCCTCCGTGGCTTACAGAACCCTAGCATGAAAGTCCGAGCCATCCTCCGAACGGTTTTCACTCGTGCTCTCTTAACCCAAATTCCCAAGTTTTGTGGAAAAAGCTTGGAATAACCTGGTGTGAACAAATCAGCCCTGAATTTGGAAATCTTTTGGGATTTGAAGGCCTTGAAGAAGAAGAAGGCCTTTACCTGTACAACTTCTCCATTTACATCCGCTCTTTCTTGACAGATCCTTTTGGTGAGAATTATGAACTGACGAGGGAGGTCTTTTAGGGTATGGAGCGCTTTCACAAGGGTTTTCTGCATTTCATAGGAAATCATGCGCGGTATTTAAAATCGAGGTCTATTTTTGCTGAGCGGTTCCGTGAAGGCCAAAAAAGTGATGATGAAATGGTTCAAAGTTCCTTCCTGTGATACACAAATTTCGATTTTTGGGTTAGAGCTTACGATTTCCTCCAAATAGCGTCGGCGCCAGAATTATGTGTTATGTTTATTATCAGGGCCGAGAACTCTTTCTTACAAACCCTATATCTTACTACAACGTTAAAAAACCACCCTCACCAAGCATAATTTTTCGAACCTTTTCCTTTCCTTCGGGGCCGCTCAGCGAAAAGAGAGCCCTTACAGCATGCGATGTACCGTTTTGAAAAACTGCTTGACACTCTGAAAGATTCCCCCTTCCCCCGCCCTTCTTGTGAGTGTGATTGGACAATATCGTTAACAATATCTATCTCAATTTTACACCACAGTAAACGAACACTGAGAAACGATTGACATTTCTATAGTAGAGGTTAATTTTATTAGAATCCATGGATAGCTTCATCGGCTTAGCAGCATTGCACTGGATGTTTTCTCAAAATATCTGCAAACGAGATTATTTTCCTTTTTTTCAAGCCGCATGTTATGACATATGAGCAAACTTCACCTGCTCTTCCTTTCTCTGTGTTAACTGTCTATAACTTCCACATAGTCTATGATGGCATAGCTTTTTCAAATTGTATTGGGAATTTTTCTGTTTGTTTTGAATGACATCATCGTCTTTGCCGAATGAAAAATGCATTGCTTCACTGAGAGAGAACGTCCGCCAGGATCGATTTGTTCTGTATAACAAATTAGGTTGTTTTGTAGGTTTTTCGAATATTTAGACGGCCTTGTGTTCTGACCGATTCGTTCTTTCCATAACTCTAAAGATAAGTTGAAGTTGATTAAGTTGGGTATCCGGCCAAGCGTATTCCCTCTCCAATGTGTGTCACGTCACCTGAGCTCTCTCCCCATGACACCCAACTGAGACCGTTAAACTTATTGTATGTACTCTTTGAATTTCACCCCTTGAAATTAACAAACAACTTGAAATTAAAAATCAAATACAAGCAACAGCAACAAATACAAGCAACAAAATTTCGATAAAATTACAAGCAATGGTTTTAGGTTCCGAAAAAGCTTTTAAAGAAATATATACTGAACAAATACTTTCATTATTAGAAATCCTAGTCGTAACGTACGCCGCCCTTACTGCAGCTCAGTAATAGGTGAAAAGTGATTTGTGATCGCTTAGCACCCGTTTAGGCTGTTCACCTTGGTTTTGCTGCCGAAAAAACAGAGATGGCATTCAGGGATCGCACGAAAAAAGTCCAAACAAGTCCACTCAACCTTGATCATTAGGGTTGTGCTTTCCAACCCCGTGCTTGCCAGGAGAGGCACACACAATGTCGCAGGCTCCACACTTTTTTCTCCAGTTTAACTTATTGTTCGATGCCTTACATCCAAGCTGTTTATAATTGGTGGTTTTCACAATCTCCAGGCATATCGCATGGTCAAATAACGCACTATGGTATCTTATGCGCTACCTTTGTAGAGTCTGTTACGAACGCACTGATGTTTAATTTTGCTACACGAATTACTCGAACCCTAAGCCAATATTATAATATCAATCGGGCGAAAGGGGTGTAGCGGCAAATCACATTTGTTACTATGCGCGCGGTCCGAGGATCGAATTCAGATCCGCGTTGTCGGCCAACCATGCCTTCCATCTCTCTGGAGTCTAGCAATTAGAAAAAGGCTTTTTTGAGAGGACTTGAACACTGGATTGACTATCGACTGAGCTCCTCATATCGTATAGGCCATTGTATAGGCCGTGCTGCATTCAACATGCTACTACGATTCTGAGCATGGCTAGACTTTGTGGCGGGGAAGCGATGGTTAGCTAAACGCTTGATCGTTTATACTTTTATTAAAAGTATCCACTAATATGACATCATACTATAACTGTGCTCTCACGAATGGGTAATGCACTGCAATGCTGCCTCTATCGGATATAAAGCGAATTCTTTAGGGTATCTTCTCCGAGCGTGATATACATATGTAGTATGTCACTGTCGGCCAGCATTCGATGTTCTGTAACGTCTTGGCGCAGCAGAGCCATTTTGACAGCTGTCTTTATAGCTAGCCTTGCCGTTCCTCATCGCCGGTGTAGTACTGGTTGTATGAACGAGTTAAACCGTAACTGTAACAGGGGATGGGAAATGAGGTTGTACGAAGAGGACATTTTTGCAGTAACGCCTATGGTACCAGTTCCCGCCGTTAATGACATCAAATAACTCGATTCTTCATGCTGATGCAAGTTCGGTACCCAACCGTGTTTCTGTCTGTCTCGTGGGGCCCTTACATAGGTGCTGTGGTTATTTCAGTGGTCGGGATCACCCATCTGGTTCTAAATGCACTGATATGGAAATGGAACACTCACCGATGTGTTTGCAGCACATCAGAGAGGGGCAGTCAGTGCTGGCTCATCTCTTCACCAGATCTGCTTATAAAGTGGACAGCAAGTACTGTTCGAGCCGCTGCCCCACTTTTAAGCTTCGTCTTCCTCTTTCCTTCTTCCTAGTGTCAACACCACACTGTAGCAGCTGATGCAGTATCTGCTATTCGTCACCTCATTTCGCCACTTCTTCTGTCCCGGGAATCTTTCGCTGCGGCTCTGACTTCCGTGAGACCCTCCTTAATGACATCTCTCCTTTGGTGGTCCTCACGGTCGCCTGCCCTGCGTTACGAAGTACATCGCTTTATTTACAGCGTAATTCTATGATTTCCTTAGTATGTGACCATACCATCGCAGAGTTGCTCCCCCTCATGAAGTTAGGCAGGAGTAGGCTACATGACGCTCTGAAATCCTTGTTTCCTACCCTGTCCAGTGGCATCCAGCTGCAGACCCATCCGAACACCTTCACTTGAGCGAAGTAACCTTTCGCTATTCAGGAGCAAGCACTCAATGCTCTTACTACTGTCCGGCACGCCTTTCCTTTGAGTGGTCTGCAGCGCCTTCGAGTAGCGGGTTTTAGTGGACTCACTTCATTTCATCCATTTTTACTTGATCCCTTCTTTACTGCCTGGTACACACTAAGGTCGGCGGCCTAGATCGCTCCCAAGGTATCGGAGTCCTCCAGTTTTTGGCGATTTCTTCATGGCCATCCACATCGCCTCTGAGTACCCTTTAGAGCTCAGGAACTTGGTCTTCCTGACCTTCTCACGAACTAGCTATTATAAATCCTTTCTTGGAAAGGCTCCGTGAGTATTTCGTGCCCCGATACAGCTTATAAGAGGTCGACAAGTGTTTACTGATATTGAAGCTATGTGCTTGGGTGTTAATTCGTCTCCCATTAAAAACCCAATCCCATTAAAAACCGTACAGGCAGGAGCGTGGTAATGCACACACACCGCGAGCCGACGCTACCGCGGTTTAGTAACGACGACGTGCGGCAGAGTCAACCCTGCGTTGCGCAGTTCTCAACGGCCACGTTGCGCAGTTTCGCCCGATTAGACACGTTCTCTCGCGCGAACATTCACACTCGCATGCTCGAGCCGTCTGCGTCTCCGCCCATACAGCGTGCGTTGAGGATCTCTCAACGTGCCGTTGCGAACTGCGCAACGCAGGGTTGACTCTGCGTGCGTTACCAAACCTTGTGACACATGTGACACACTGAAACCAGTGTGATGCTCATTGGTGCCCTTCTAACGTGGGTAGTACAAAGCGCGAGCAAATGGACTCCACGTAGTCCACTTATGGAGCTCTGGTGAGCTAGTGCTCCCAACACGCGCTTATTTAGGAGAATCCTAACCGGGATGTCGGAAACATTAGAGGGGAGAAGACCTCCGGCCTGGTAGCAGTTAAAAGGCTTCAAACTATTTATTTATTTATTTATTTATTGAAGACGTGAGCAATAGCCACGTGAGAAAATTCAACAAAATCAATGGAACTTGTAACAGTCAAAATCCAAGGATACAAAAAAACGCAGTGTGCAATAGAACACTAAAAATAGAAATAAAAAGCAGAACAGTGCTGTAAACGAAACTGAGAGAAGTAGCAGGATTGTAGAAACCACCAGGTGTAAGGGGAACTTGCTGAGGTTGACCAGGTACCGGATGTTATCCAGAACTATCCAGAAGGAGGCGAGAAGGTCGGAACATAAGGTCGTTTTGAAAAAATTCCATCTAGCTATCTCGACTTGCATGGAAGAAAACTGACGAATAATGCCGAAATTCCAGCGAGAGGCAACATGAAGTTATTCATGATCTCCATTGTTTCAGAACTCTGTAGAACACGGCACGATGGACACCCGGACTGAAGTTAACCACACGATAGCCTACTATCATAACTCTTCATATCGGAAGGTGAGCTTTGCAACAAACAGGTTTTTGAATTTGATGAAATTTGAATTCAATTGTTTCCAAAGCGGTAAGAAATGCACGCATTACTTTCCAGGGGAGTATAAAAAGTCATCTTGGAGCTCATTAGTATCGTTGAATGCACATTCCATTTCAATGAAACGAGTGTAGTTTGGTTTGAATACAAAACAGTAGGGGCTAATTGAGGCGAAGTGACGGAAATAGCAAGGGCAACTGTCGAGAATGCTAGGAAGGTGCCCTTCTTTGTCGCTGAACCGTCCTGATTCTCGATCATCCATAATAATTCCAAACCCACGGTGGAGAAAATGGCACTAGGATGAGAAACTTCTCCTGCGAAGGGCGAGAGAGGAGAAAAACATACGGTGATAGGGTCACTGGTACAGGCGTTGCTGACAAGGTCTGCTAAATAGTTATTGGGTAAGTATAACATCTACCAGAATTTTCCAACACTCTCAACGTTCAAAGGATATTCAAGGGCATCGTTATGAACATGCCTTGGACGCTAAGCCAGGGTACATTAAGTTTATGGTGAGTGTTGCTGAAGTGTTCCTCTAGGAGCAGAGGTAAACCCTTGCTTACTGTATTCATCGTTAATAAGTTCGAAGGCATACGATATCGCCCAATGAATTTAAGGGGAACTACAATCTTTGTCGCACTAAAGGCTTCTTCTCCCTAGTATTAATCCCGCGCAGGGCTTGCTACTTGGTCATCGTCGCCACCTTGCACAGTCCTGGAATCTTCTGCTGTGGCCGTGACTTCACTTAGGTCCTTCTTGATCACGTCTCTCCACCTCTTCTTTGGGGCTCCTCGCGGTCGCTTGCCTTGCACTTCGAAGTCCATCGCTTTCTTATCGGATGATCCTGTGGCCTCCTTAGCACGTGCCCATACCATCGCAGACGCTGTTCCCGTACCTTCAGCTGGACAGGGGCAGTCTGCATGACCGCTCTGACATCCTCGTTTCTGACCCTGTCCAGCCGCGTCCAGCCGCAGGCCATCTCAGCATCCTCATCTCAGCGGAGTGAAGCTGCCTTTCGTGATTCTTGTTCAGGGGCCAGCACTCGCTGCCGTATAGCATCGCAGGCCTTACCACTGTCCGGTACACCTTCCCTTTGAGCGTTCTGGAGCACCAGCACCTTCGCAGAGGATTCCAGTGGACTCCCTCCATTTCATCCATGCCGCGTTGATCCGAGCCTTCACTGCCTGATCCACACTGCCGTCGGCTGCCAGATCGCTCCCAAGGTATCGGAAGTCCTCCACTCTTTCGATGGTCTCACCATGGCCGTCCACGATCGGCTCTGCACCCTCTTCGGAGCTCAGGAACTTGGTCTTCTTGACATTCAGCCGGAGCCCACCTTCTGCCAGGACTTTCTGCCATTTCTGCACCTTGGCTTGAAGTTCCTCTCTGCTATCCGCTATCAGGGCGATGTCGTCAGCGTAGAGGATGGTCTTCAGTGGTCCCTCCATGAGCCCCTTCACCAGGCCATCTAGTGTTAGGAGGAAGAGGAACGGGCTCAGAGCTGACCCTTGGTGCACCCCAACCGTGATGTCCACCTCCTTCGTTAGGCCGTAGCTGCTTTGGCTCCTTCGTACATGTTCCTTACCAGAGAGATCAGGTGTTCTGACTTATTTGCGGGCTTGACCACAAAATCCGTACATTGCCCGCCGCAGGTGAGTATTCGACCAGCGTTTGTGGTCTTTACAATAAATCTTGTTCCATGTCCCACCCACCCAAACATAACCCGGCTTCTCTAAATTCTTTCTAGGTGACTCCGATCTTTGAACAAGCACGAAAGCATCAGACAGATTATCGCGTTCAGTAGGCATATCTCTGGATAGGGATTTCATCTCTTCATTCAAAGCAATTCTCACTCTTCGTTCGGCCAGATGTAGGTGAAATTGCGCTGTGAGTGACAATATTGGTCTTTTTGCTCGACAAGTAGCACGATTCTATGGTATACCGTAGTCGCATTATAGTAGTGAAGATCATGCTCTCCTTGTGCATGAAGACTGTGTACGCAGCAAAGAGGACAGTCGAGAGAAGCATGAGCGAACGCATATACTCTGCTATGGAAAACCAGAAGCGCGATGAGTGCAGACCATACACCACAAGTGACGACGGCCTCCACAAAATGTAAATGTTTTTTGCCAATGCCAATGCAGTTGCCTTCTTTCAGTTGTCACTAATTACAACTCTCATTTACCAACTATCAGCTATCATGAATTACTATTCACAAGATTTACTTGGAGGCCGTCGTCACTTGTGGTGTGTGTTCTGCACTCGACGTTTTTCTGGTTTTCTGAAGGAGAGGGTGCATTGGCATGCTGCTGTCAAGAAAAAATGGAAGCAGTCGAAGCATTCTGCAAGGCCCTAGCGTCCTTGTTGAGCGCTTCAGAGCCGCAGAACGCGAAATCTGCGACCTTTGTGAACACCTCTATCCCACCTCCCGAACGCAGTCGTTGTGACAGTAATAATGACTACTTCATCAGCGAGAAATAAAAGCGACACCTCAGGTAGCAATTTTTCACAACTAGCACTGAGATGAAGGTGTACGTTCGCTGGTCCTTGCTCCTGCTGATTCATGTGCCGTCATCAAAATGCAGCAGCTTAGTAACCTAATTTTGTTGTTCGCGGTCCTGAGGGAGCAGCAGCATAGATTTGCACTAGAAAAATGTATTTACATCACCAACAATTTTGCTGATGAGAGCGAAGGACATTCACAAAAAAGCCAGTCATCGAAGACATTTCTTGGCTAGCAGAACTTCCTCTTTCCACTACTCTCCGTACTGACGTCGTGGATAGATGGAATTCTACTGCTGGGTAAAAACCTGCCACTCACCATCAGGCAGGAGATTGGGAATTCTCTCATGTTTGGATGAAGATGGAGAGGGTCGTTGCCGCTGAGATGCTGCACAATACTTTATGTTCTGTTCTGATCGATTCTGCATCCCTGACGCTTGCTAATTCCCCATGGCATCCTTCAGCTGTTTTCTATTGGCCGGGTTATCATCACTGTCAGCCTCAATCTGCCAACGATGTTATGCTGGCTGTGTCGCTGAAGATTGAAAACTCGTCCATTCCGCCCTACGCTCCTCACTTCACTCATAACTTTCCTATTTCTCTACTATTTTTAATCAAAGATTCACTACAATCACAATTTCTACGAGCATGCCTTTTACAAGAGAATTCGACGTAACTCTGACGTAAATCCACTGAGGAATAAATTGACCGGCTTTATCTGCCGAACAATATTCTCTTCTTACAGGAAAATCTTTGAGAACACAAACCGCCTTTCCAAAAACTGTTGTTACTATAGAGGCAAGCACAAAACTGAAGATCATTTATCCTGGGCACCTCTGAGAATGTCAAGAAATATGTGAAAACAACTGGTGGCTCGATCTACACGGAAGAATTTTCGCATTTTTCTGATTCCAACATTCTTGCTCTCATATATGTCCAACAGGGTGAATATCGGTCGAGGATTCCTCAACGGCACGTCGAGGATTTTCGCCTGATCAGTTACGTTCTCCCGCGCGGACATTCACACTCGCCATGCGCGAGCCGTCTGTGCTCTCCGCGCGTACGTTCACTCTCGGCACTACTCTCGCACAGTACAGAGCCATGGTCGAGGATTTCCTCGACCGTTATTCACCCTGATGTCCATACTTCGTTAAATAAAAACCTTCCATTAAGCAGTTCTTCATTTTTACAAATGCTGTAGAGAGTACTAAAAATGCAAAAGCTTTGTTTCGAGTGAACTTTCTGCCCTTATTCTAGCAATCCTAGTACCACTCAGAAAAAATTGTCGTCAGTTTTACGCTCTAAGCACGCGCCCCTATAATATGCAACAAACGGTTTTGAAAAACGCATTACTTCCTGAAGGACTTTTCTGAATAATCCTTCTTGAGGAAAGCAAGGCTCAACGACGTAATTGACTCTTTCAGCACAAGCTGTTCCTTCTACAGTAATAAATAGCGAACAGCAATCTACAGTAAATCCACTTGTTTTTTTTTCTTCTGAATAAATCAGATAATTAAAAATAGGCCGAGAGTTTTAGAGATACTACTATAGATCTCCACTACTGGTTAAGGCTGGTGACATGATCTTCTGTGAAGGAAAATAAAACATAGCAAACAAACCAAGAATCGCGAAGCAGCCTTTTTCGTGTCTTCTTGTCGAATGAGGTGGGTACTGCAACTGAGAACCATGGGGGCAACGATATGAGCTAAGAAAATCTTGTTGTCAGTGTACATATTTTTTGCACGGACGACGTTCTCTATACCATCCTCTCAAAAAGAATTGACTTCAGCTTACAAAATATTATCATTTTTGTGTAGAAATCACAATAATAATAATATCATAATAGAAGTTTTGTAAAAGCACTAACCTTTTACAAGAATTCTATTACTATTTGCTAGATGCGATAACGAGTTTTTCGCCCTAATGCTTGGACCCTTGTTTCATTCCCTTCTGCTTTCTCTACGAGCGTGCCAATTTTGTCTCCGAATCAGTGGAGACCCTCATGTCATGTTGATGTCGTTGAATTCAATTACCGAACAATGTAACCGCCTAGTTTCTGCTACTGCTTCTTGCGAACCCACAAAATTTCTCCTCGAAACTGCATCCTCCCCTAATCAGCGCTCATTTTTCATGATTGGTGCTTTGTGAGCGAAGTGCTTTGCGCCCGAAAAAGGCAAGTGTGGTGGTTGGGTTCGGCAGACCGGTCTTTTTCCTATGCATTTGGTTTGCAAATAAGTTCGTACGTTTCAACCCAACATAAGCTTTTTGATAGGAAATAAAACACAAAAACGAAAAAAAAATAGTTTGTGATGCACTCACCGTCTTTGTCCACATTCTCCTCTCACTTGCATATCTATCAACTCGTGATTACATTTTGCTAGAGATCACCGGGCCAAGGCCAATGAACTCATTTGACGGGTTTTCGAGAGCCTCATTTCCGAATTGTACGCCTCAGTTGGTCTGGAAATGAGCCGAAATGATAACAATTGGTACAAGGACAGTTGAGATTGAAAAATCTGTTATTTAAGGACGTAGTACAGTTGTGTTCAAGTGTGCTAATCTCGTTTGTGGATGAACTAGAGCGTTCCACGGCTGAGCAGGACCCTATTGTCGTTTTAGGAGTTGAGCAGGGTGAATAACGGTCGAGGAATTCCTCGACCATGGCTCTGTACTGTGCGAGAGTAGTGCCGAGAGTGAACGTACGCGCGGAGAGCACAGACGGCTCGCGCATGGCGAGTGTGAATGTCCGCGCGGGAGAACGTAACTGATCAGGCGAAAATCCTCGACGTGCCGTTGAGGAATCCTCGACCGATATTCACCCTGGTCGAGAGTACGTGACAAGGGCGATAGAGCGTTTGTTACTGGTTTCACGGAGCTTCCACTGTTGGTCGCGACGCAACGGTTTATGCGAAGAGATGTCTGCTTTCTCCCATTTGATGTGCTATCTCGCACATTTTTTCGTCCGTGCTTACTGTCTCTTCGTCGTAGCGCCGTGCGCTTCAGAATGAAGAGATCTCTAATTTCAGCGTTTTCGACGGTTTCTTTTCCCTTTTGCTACTTTTTTCCACTAGCAGCCCAGCTCACTTCTCCGTATACACTTTAGAGGTGGACAATCTCATCTTGCCATCGTGAAAAGCGGTTTTAAACATTCATGGAACGATTCACAAAGTAATACTTAAAGGCATGCCCTAGGGTCAAATCGGTGTTGCTCTTGCGCACGAACACCTTTGCAATTGGCTGTGTTAGGGCAACGAGAGACTAAGAGCGGGAGGAGAGTATGAGGACAGAGAGCGCAACAGATGAGAGGGCGCCAGACAACAGCCTGCCAAAGGTCCCTTTGCAGGGTCCTAGCGCTCTTGTCGGACGATTTCCGTGTACGAGAATGCCACATCTGTGATTGTCCCGGTCTGAGCTACAGGCCGAAGGGAATCGTTCACACGACTACTGCCTGGGCTATGCCTTCAAGTGTGGATGCGACTTATTGTGATGTGGGATGGCTCGTCCTCGTCGGTGGCCCCTTGATTGAAAAGTATGATTGCAGCCGAGCTATCCAGAGTTTCCTCGTTGTTTTCACGAACGTCTCTCAGACGGCATTCTTTCAGCCTCATCAAATCACGACTTTCCAGCGTTCGGCCCATGTTAAACTCACTATGTTTAAACTTCGAGAAACTGCTTTCGAGCAACTAATTCGTCTATAGCATTCACGAATATCCCAAGTTTTTTGACAACTTTAAGGCCATTATGGAAAAAAAGAAAGCAGGAAATAGAAAATCGTGATTTTTGGGTATCGCATCTTTTGAGCCTTCAAGAGCTGATTTTTGGAAATCGGATTTTCAAAACCTTGAAAACCAAGGAGCGTCCGGTGTAGATCAATTTGTTCTTGAAGTGCGCCACGCATTTCTTTCGTTCAGATTGGTAGTGGACCTGAATGCGGTTGGGTTTATACAGTGACTTGCGTGGCCAACTGACAGTCATTGAGAACTTCTGGTACCACAGACGAGCCTGGTCCAAGTGATCAACATGAAAGAAATGAAATCCTTGTATGTTCCGGACATGATCCAGTCCGGGATTCGATCCCCCGGCAGCGCACATGGCAAACGGCGTCACCTGCATCACACAATTTCTGACAATCACCACCGGAATTCGTTTCTGATTTCTAGTTTCTTGAAAAAAGCTATCAGTGCACGATTGGTGCGGAAAGTGCATTTAATGTAGACAAGTCTATGGGAAGACCGGTCGAGGCAGAAACAAAACCCTTACAAATTTACTTAAAAACTCGACACATCGCAGTCGTGCTCACATTGTCATATAATTCAGCCTTCTCGAATATCACGTAGAACTCCCTATGAATGCCGTCAATTTAAGCTGCACATCCACATTCAATCTCATGAAAGCCATTAATAGCCACTACTGAAATTGCCCTTGGATGCCAAAAGTGCTATGTAAATAAAGCTCTATCCTAATATAAATGGAAAACGGATCGATCCACATGATGAACACTGGTTCGTTAATCTGCCAATGGCTTTGCCCATAATCAATTGAGCGCGCCTAATTTCTGCCTTTGTTCCAATTTCCTTTGTTTTAGCATCGAAAGGCTGTGAGCGTGCTTTCAATTCATCCGTTAGCGAGCTTTTTCAATTTCTTCTGAGCCTCTAAATTTATTTTCCGCTGAAATTTTTTTCTCAGCTGATTTGTTATTCTGTTTTTTTTTCGCTTTACTATATCTTTATTATTTTGTTTTGCTAAAATATTTATCACAGCTCTTCGAAAAACGTTTTCATTCAATTGTTAATTGCATGTCCTTCTACAAAGAAAAAGCGCACGAGACAATAAACAAGGTTTTGACTGTCTGTGCAATGGTAATTTCGGGCTTCCTGACTCATTACAGTGTTTCTCTTTTTCTCTACATTTTGCTGTGACACATTGAATCCAGAAAACACTTTCGAACAAATTACTCGAAAACGTCTTGATTCGAACAATTTGATCCGATTTCAAAATTTGAATGTCGATTTGATTTGTTTATTTACTATTAGGTTGAGCAAAAATTAGCCGCCGTTTTCAGGATCATGGATCTTTGATTTTTTGCTGATTATTTTCGAAGATTATGTCTGAAAGCGCACAATCTCTTGTACATTTTGATGTACAACACTTGTGTATTTGCTTCACTCTGGAGCTTACACGCGAGCAAAAAAGATTGCTCTGCTACATGAGTGCAAGTTGAGCTCGAAACCGAATGCTTCTGCATCTGCTCGTAGAATCAATGAAGCCTGGGATGAAGGCACGGTTGCAGAGAGGACTGTTCGAGAGCGTTGATTACGCATTTATTGTTGTTTTTGTTTGGTTTTGTTAATAACTTATGAATGAAATGAAAACAGGATAATTTTTGCTCAACCTAATAGCATATTTCGCCGTGGTTCGCGATACGAAAACTGTAGCTAATCGTGCGTTAGGCCGATGCCAGACATTGCGAATCGAAGGATTTGCTAGCGTCCATGGTCGCGTCGCATACAGCGAATGGCTCGATTCGCAAAGTCTGACATCGACCTCATGGGTAAACGCTTTGCTCCAAACGTGATCGAACCTGCATCTTTTATATTACGAGAGTTATGCTGCTGATTAGACTCGATTTCGGAAGACGAGAAAGAAATCAAGTGCAGACCACACATCATAAGAGACGACGGCCAGGACCGCGGCCCTTTTTTATCGCGTGTATCGGGTTGTGGTGTGCTGATGTCTGCACCGATTTTTCTTCTAGTTTCCGAATGAGTATACAATACCGAGGACCTCCAAACTTGAAACGAACTTGACACGGAGGCCAACCCTCTTTTGATTCGCCAACTGGATAAATTTCTGGAAAGAAGAAATTAAATATGAGATCAGAAAACAAAAACAAAAAACAATTTTAATTTCACAAATAGAACAGTTTAATCATATACAAAGCCATTAATTTTATTGTACGGATACGTAGTAATCAAGATCAATGTTGCGATTTATTCCGTGACGCTGTCCGTACTTATCTGAGTAATTGTATATAAATTTGTCTGAATACATAGTCCGTGTAAGTGCTATAAGCTTAGTAAATTTATAAATAAAATCTGATTGCAAATGAAGCGGTTTCCTCGATTCAATTTGTAATACGGCGGCCCGGGAAGTAAGGGTTCTTTAGCCTGGGGCTAAATGTTGGTCCACAACATAGCATGCTTGTGACAACATCCCTGCAGTATTTTCCGCATAGTCTTGAAAATGTAGGCAGAATGCACAATGAAATAATGAGAGTGCAGGGAACGATTAGTTTTTCCCACGCTGTTTACTTTTAATGCCGTACATTTCTGAAGATAGGAAATTATCATGTTATCTTGGAAACACCTTTCAGCGTTGACTGGGGTTTCCGTGCATGTTCACACATATTTCCGCGAACATTTTCGCCTAGAAAACCGTCCATCGTTGAATCTGCTCCGTAAGGATATCATGTTCGCCGTGGTTATGAGATTAGCAACTTCAGCGTGCGATATCTCACTTCTTTCCTATAATTTGTAAAACAAAATATCACTATTTTCTACGATTTTTATAGCTAAATACAATAATATTAATAATAATGGCATGTAACATAATAAAATGAAGACTGCAAAATCTCGTTGCCCACGCTTATACCCTCCCTTCAAAAAGCGAGAAAGTGTCGGGTGCAGACCATGCACCACAAGTGACGACGGCCTTCACAAAATGTTAATGTTTTCTGCCAATGAAATGATTAGCCTGTTGCAGTTGTATTCTATCGATTGTCACTAATTACAACTATCATTTACCAGAAATCAGCTATGAAC
>MU868494.1:109617-140275 GCA_036418205.1 Ostertagia ostertagi | reverse complement strand
TATTTATGCAGCCACGGAAACGAGAAGAGCGTCGAGTGCAGACCACACACCACAAGTGACGACGGCCAAGAAAAAAGAAAAGAAAGCCATTTTTTTGGCGTCGTCACTTGTGGTGTGTGGTCTGCACTCGACGCTCTTCTCGTTTTTTGGAATAGAGGGCACTACTCTGCCCATCCGCTCTTTGGGGGAACCCTAAATGGGAAACAAAGGAATTTACTGTAGCCATTTCTCCCCAAATCTCGCTAGGAGGGAATGGTATACGGACTCTCGGATACGGTGGACGCCACCTCGAACTGGCCTCACGATTTCGTGGGTGCGATTATTTCTTTCGGACCTCTTAGCAAACTCAGTCTTACGAATGTTGTCGAAGTCGGCTTCCATAGAAATATTTATACGAAACTCAACAAAAGTGAACTGCAACATAAAGATACCGTAATACGAGAACTAACTCGAAATCTAAACGACGTCACAAATTCCGTCTGAACTAAAATCGCGTCACAAACCACGCGCTTCACAGCTGCTGGTTGGCATTTCTTATGCTAGACATTACGACAAGAAGAAATCATTACTGAAACAATGCAGCTTTATCAAATCGGGCACATACGAGAACGAAACCAGAACAAAACGTGAGAAACACTGTCTAAAGAAAAGCTGACGATGGCAAGACTTTGAATTAACACTAGTAAATCGAACAATGAGGACGATAAACAACACAAAACGTGTCATTTCTATCAGCTGATGCACTATCTACGAAAAAAACTCATTTACTAGTCCCTCGGCAACATGGTGGCATGAGTCAAATAGCCTGTATGTGTTGGCTGACTAAACGGATAGACAATCGCAGTCGAACGGCCTGGCACGTGGGCAACCGGATGCCTGAAGAGCGCTCGTGTATTAGGTGTAGCTCTGGAAGGAAAGTTTAGCTATGTTAGAGTGAAGAAATACATCAATGTAAGGGAGTTATTTTTGCTTCGTGAAAGAAGATCACTCCTGAGCAGGGCAGAAATAACGGTCGAAAAAATCCCCGCGATGGTTGAGTAAAAAGGATAAAGGATAAAGCATTTGCCGTTGATCAATCCCTTTTTGGGATGCGGCACGCATTCTACTTCCATTTGTACATTCGTAGTGGCGTTTGAATGCGATGTGGCCTATACAATGACTTGCGGGGGCCAGCCGATGTACAAGTCAGTGTTTTTATCCTCCCAGACAAGTCTGGTACCAATTAACCGACCCCGGAGGGATGGAAGGCTTGGTTGGCCCGGGCGACTCACGACCCAGGATTTGATCCCCGGACCGCTCGCGTGGTGAGCGCGCCACTTGTCACTACACCACTTCCGCCCAATGGTTAAGTAACAGGAATGGTCGGCGAAAATCCCCCATAATGGCTCTGCGCTGTATGAGAATAGTTTCGAGAGTGAGTGCACGCGTGGAGAGCACAGACGGCCAGCGCGTGGCGATAGTGAATGCCCACGCAGGAGGGCATGACAGAACAGGCAAAATTCCTCGAAAAACGTCGACGAATCCCCGACCGTTTTCACAGTTTCTGAGTCACATTTCTTTACAACAAACGCTTGAAATAACCATAGCCCTTGAAACGTTATAGCGACAGATGCAATCACACGATGGCTGCTTGAATTGTGCAGATTTCATGCCTTTTCAAAAAAAAAAAAAAACAATTGCGTCAAATGAAAGGTCAACTGTGAGCGCCTAGGTACCCAAAAGGAGTCATAGTGAATTTCTATTTCTTCCATTCGTGTGTTATGTGCTGTCATATAAGACCATGACCAGAACTCCGAGCAAAAAAAAAAACCTGACCAATCGAGACTAATTTTCGCAAAGCTCGTCCTTCAGACAGCTGCTGCACAAGGACGAGCAGAAGGGGCTCGCGTAAAGAACTACGTGATGTGTATGATTCGATCTAACCTGAAACGGTCTCAGGACATCTGTCAACCGCGAGCCTTGGCGGTTCAGCGTTTTGTAGTGATGTCTGGGAGCTCTCACAAGTGCACACTATCACAGCATCTCCTCTTTCTTTATCTTCTTCAAAAGGCTTAGTCCCAATAAGACACAAAGTGTGTGCTTTTCCAGCTACGCTCTCACCCTTTGGTTGACAGAAGCCTTGTAACCCTGAAACTTGCTCGCTTTTACCATTCCACACATTTACACGTGTTAGTGTCTGCTGTCAATATTTGTGACAGTTTTACAGGTGGCACTCAAATTACTCATAACCAATTAGTTTTGGGTTTTTATCAGAATTAATCCTAATTCTCGTTCTTATTGTTTTCCTCGCTACCCCGTGAAAGGAGGGGGGGGGGGGGGGTTGTCGCAGCACAAACTTTTGGAGAAAGCGAAATCCTGCACGATGCCTTCGACTCCCACCAGGACATCTGTAAAACATCTGGTAATAGATCAATGAGCGCTTGTAGGGACTAATCCTTAGTGATTATAGATATTGGCTTGTGACGTGAGAATCAATCACGAACATAACGGGCCTTGGCGACTCAAAATAGGTGCCTGATCTATAACCAAAATCGAGTTTCCTAGAGTAAAGTTGAATTCCACAGTCAATTTCACAGAGTAACTTCATAGGGAAAATCAATCCTTGACACTGGTTTCAGCAATAAGTCAGTTCTTAAGCTCTTGCAGGCACTAAAGTGCTTACTAAACAAAGCGAATGCCAACTTACTCCGACGTGTCCTCCTCCAGTTTTCTTTCGTCCACGATCGCTGCCAGAACGAGAGTGCCCTGCAGGACTGCTGAGTCTCCGGATGCCTCAAACTCAGCCAAAGATTGACGTGCCAGCTCTACCACCTGAAATACACCGACTTGAAGCCGTCTTCTTACCATTGCTGTTTTATTGGTTGCGGTTGCTAGAGAAGGTTACTGATACGTCTTTAAAAGAAGTATGTGTAAAAGAAAACGCGCGAAAAAACAAACAGCATGTGCTCCTCAAAACTCGCAGAAGCTGTCAGCTCAGCGCAGAAAGAAGTTGCCCGACGAGATTCGTGGGAAATGCCCGTAAACATAACAATTTTCACATTTCCTTCACGACACCTGCGGGTTTCTTCCGATTAAAGGCACGCTCCGCGATCAGGCGGGCTCGCCTGTTCCATCCAGGGTAGTAGGCAGGTGGACAAGTGTTGATGTCGGGCCCCTTTTGCGGCTTGAAAGTACGCGACAAAGGCGCAAGGAGCTCGTCCAACCCGCAACTCACACCTTCGTCCGCAAGCCCCACCCTTCGCTGTCGGTTGCCACGTGGCGCTGCTTGAAAAGCGCGGGCGCATTTGAGGCAGTGGTCCCAGCGCGATCCAATGTTATTGACACTGGAGCAAGTAGAGTTAGGTTCGTGAAACTCGTCCAATTCGCCTCTTCTCTATCCCAAGGTGGAATGTGGCTGAAATAGGGGAGGTCTCTGTACGGGGCGTAATCGGTGGTTTCGTTTGCTTTCCTTCTCTTTTACAGACCACCTCCCACCTATAGCTTCATAACTGAACGCTTTTCCACACCTATTTTATCCCGAATCTTGCCTTCAAATGGAATTCTAAGTGTTTCCTTCTGGTTAGTTTTCAAACGACTGCCATTCGCGAATTTCCTTCGAGTAATTTAATCAAGAACAAAAGCGGATACAGTAATCTTCCAGATTGTACGATAGTAAGAGCGGGTCATTAGAAATTATTGGCAAAACTTCCATGGCAACGAATTACAAAGTTTGTTTCAGATTGTTCTCAGGGCATAGCAATTTGTCGACAGCCACTACACTTGCGATGCGAGTCGTGAGCTCTGACCTCCTTCGATTTTCGTAGGAGGGGAAGTTATACCCATACACATTGCTGAGTAGAACTCCCTAAACAAAAGCTCGCCCCAGCAAAGTATAGTTTGGAACAACCTCAGCGCGCAATTTTTGAGAACGAAGCCATTTGTATCGAAACGCTTCAATTTGCCAAACTATTGTTAAGCCAACGAGATTTAGAAGGAATCAAAGAAAGCTTTCACATGAAGGATTCCTTAGGTGTCCACTTGCGAATGACTACGATTAATAAATGGTTCACCAACGCCGTCAATATGAGTGGCAAAAACTGTAGCCGAGGAGCTGATTCCTAATGGCGGCTCCAGGGTCCATAAATGCATTTAAGTAAGCAACGATAGTATCAACCAATTACTACTGTAGACCACTAACAATAGATTTATAGCTGGCAAAGTAAAAAAATACTAACGAAGCCTGCAGACCGGCCATTGATAGCAGAAAGCCATAGAAAGTTTCGCTCTCCGCTGAGAGCATAAAATCAAGATTTTTACCAAGGAAAAACCTAATTCAAGCAACCAACTCTTGAAGCTCATGGAATCCTTAGCCGACAAAAACAAACCAAGCGCCAAATTCCAGCGGTATCGCCCAACTCCGGCTCCCCCACTTTCTTCACGATTTGGGGCGCGGCCGCGGCGAGCGCGGCCGAGTCGATAGTGCCCGCGAACTGTGTGGGTAAATTTGAAAACGCATCACCACCACAGTTCGCGGGCACTATCGACTCGTCCGCGCTCGCCGCGGCCGCGCCCCAAATCGTGAAGAAAGTGGGGGAGCCAATCTCAGAAACTTCGTGAAACCGTGGCAAATTACCAGTTCTGCAGTCATATGAAACTAAGGCTTCTACTGTGGATTTCGAGAATGCACATCTAACTTGACCTATAACTCACTTTATGTGTCCTATGAACAATCTCAACCGTTTCCACTTGCACGAATCCCACCTGCCGCATGATATCACAAGCTCGTTGGACCTGAAACAACAATTACCAGCGTGGTCGGCTGAATTGAGCCTTACAACATCAACATCAATTAAAAACAATTGACGTTCCATAAAACAAACTATGGACGTTTAACAGTCAAGCCAACACTACAAAAAAATTATTTTGAAATCTAGACTGGTTCTAGACAGTTCTTTATTCTTCACCCACTATATCTCTCCCAATCATATGGTTCTAATCTTCCAGTACTGTATGAGACCAATTCATTCGTTAAACTCATGTTACCGTACCACTCCAGATCACTGTCATAGGGCACTTACTGCTGCGTCACCTCAGTAGAGGTCAACGGTACCCACTGAGGTCAGCACAGCGTGCTCTTCAATTGAATGACGCAATCCCCTAACGCTTCTATTACAAGGACGCTCCGACAACAGCAGCCATCTGTAGCCTTTGTGCGGTTGGTTATCGCAGCCGCCCTCTAGACTGCTACCTCAGCGGGCTCACAGCAGATGCGACCGTGAACAAAGACACTGCTGAAAAGTAATTTGGGGATTTTCCTGAGCCAGCTTCGGAAATTCAAATAAATGTAGAAGAACGATCTCAGACATTTTCATAATTATGAAGGATGATTACGGAGCATTTATCAGTCGAACAGTTAGTATGTTGTGCGTTCGCGTTAAGGAAATCACTACTGGGAAAAGAACGCTTTTAAAGAGAAGGCCTCCTTCGCCACCTGGCAAGCGTGATATGAGAGACTCAGGATGAGCAGTAATGCTGTAGTGGGAAATCTGTCCCAGTAGGATGACATTCAGGTCTAAGGGCTGGGGTCCGAGCTTCGCGAATTTTAGCGATTCGCTGCGATAGCCGGGCTACGCGAGATCTTCCGACTATGCACCAGCGAATCGACCTACAGCGGTACCAGCGGTTTGAACGATGTACCAGCGACAGCTAGAGTTTGCAAGAGACAGAAGTCACTCTCGCTTACACACTGAATCTAGCCACTTTCCCATACACGTGGGCATATATAAAGGAGAGAGCATAAAAACCAGAGAAAGTGGCGAGAGTCAACGTGCGAACGGAGGGACTCCTGGCACTATACACTGCCGAGTCGTTGGTACATCGTTTGATTCGGTGATACATCTTTCGAACCGCTGGTGCATAGTTCGAATGACTGGTGTATCGCTCGTACCCCGCGATTCGCTAGGGTATCGTTCGATTCACTAGCGAATAGCGGGGTCTTACCATTTTTTTCTCTAGGGCCGGTGCCAAGTCTGACATCGGCCCACGAGAAAAAAGTGATTGTGAGGTAAGCCTTTAAGACTGATTTCCTGATCCTCTTGCTTTGCCAACGTACAAATCGAGCAAGAATCAACGAATATCAATTCTATTGAATTGTTTCATCATTTGATGTTGGTACTTTTCGACGGAGCAGAATAGATAAAAAAAACAATTGAATAATTGTCTGCGTTTTTTTTCCTATTCGAATGACAATTTTTAACTTTCACTACTGACGTTTGAAATTTTCGTTGTTATAGGAAACTTCAAAATCTACAGGCAAACCCAAGTCTTCGTACGCACCTGCTCAATACATGGACTAAATGACACCAATCTTCCTCCACGAGTCCGTGATATGGCACCAGCGGCATGGGGAATCGCTTCCCATGGAGCTGGAACATCGAGAAAGACACCATCACACGCGTTCGTCACAAAGAAACCATCCGTGCATACGTTCAGAACGACAGCTGTTGTGACATCAGCAAGCCCATGCTCCTTAACGAATGCAGCATTGATTCACAAGAATAATTTTGGTAAATTTTCACATAACTCGATCAAGTTTTGCTATGTTTATAAATTGTATTTACATCAGGGCGGAAAGCCAATCATCACAAACGTTGCATGCAAAGGAGGACATTATCATTCTCGTCTATTGAAGTCCTGCAGGTTAAATTTCGCCCAAACCTGTAGAATCTTCCATCTTACAGGGTTAGCTTAGTGACGACAGGCTGCCTACGGAAAAAAACCGAGATCAAAATCGGTTTGTTCCAATAAGGCGATTTTTATGCTAGATAGACCCTCATCTGCTTTTACGCTGCTGAACAGAATCGCTGCTGAATAGAATCGGAAACAAAGGACATTTCAAAAGGAGTTGATCAGTCCCAACAACTTTATTCCATAATCCTTCATCAAGCAGATGCTGGCAGAAACATTACATTGTTGTGCCGTCTCAAGACCCACACCTAGGGTGATACTAACTGCAAATATTTGTCTAAACTTCCTAATTTCCATAATTCCCCCCCCCCCTCCGGTGCGGGACTTTTTGGTGCGTCCGGGGTTGCACACGCGCGAACGAATCGCGCGGCGGGCTGAGCGGCGATCCGGACGAGGCAAGTCTTCGCAGGCTTCTGCGGTGGAATTCAGCACGTCAGAACGCGTGCAGATCGCGGATAAAATCCACACAGGTTCTACGATCCGAATTGCATTCTAACGCAGGATATTCAAAGGCAGTGGCAGGAAGACAAGAAAAGGAATAGCGAAAGGCTGTTATAGCAATCAGGTCGCTTAGGTTGCTGGCGCTTGTTGTTAAGGGAAGGAAGGGAAATCCCAGGCCAAGAGATTCAACCAGTTATCGTGTTTGGGACTAGGCCTGAGGGAAGAGTTTTTTTTCGTGGAGGATGTGAGCAATTTCTGTTCTCCCGAGCGTATTTCCCTTCTCATGAGCTTAGTTCTAGTGTCACCTTCCATTGGCCCTGTTTTGAAAGTTCTCCCCAAGGACAGGAGCGCCGCGATTAGCAAAGATATAGAGTTGATAGTAAACCTTCTTATTCATATTATTAGTACCAGTTGGCGCCGCACGCATTGCGCGCGCAACACAGATCTGCGGCGAATTTTGATGGTGCGACGAAAATTTTCAAATTTGGCTTGATACACCACGAATATCTGAATTCTCAGCTAAATTCTATCCGCTCCATCATCGACGGCTTTCAACCTCTTTTTCTTCGTCAACCATTATTCCCTTTTTCCCGGTCTCCGGACTGCTTCCGGACAATAAATCTCGTGGCAAACTCCGCCTACTTCGTCAAGCTCCGCCATACATTGCAGCTGGCTCCACTTCGTCAGGCCCCGCCGATGGCCTCCACTCCTCCACCCACCTCCATCCACCTTTTTCCCGGCCTCCGGGACTTCTTGGAGCCGAGTTATGAATTTTCGTCGCAAACTCCGCCCACTTTGGTCAAGCCCCGCCCACCATTGACAGCTGGCCTCCACTCCTCCATACACCTCTATCCACCTTTTTCCGGCTCTTTAAGACTTCCCCGACCCGAATTATGAGGGCTTGTAGAAAATGCTGTACACTTCAGAGCGCGCCCCGCCCATTCTGGGCGGGCCTCCGCCCACGTCATGTATGCAGGAAACACCTTAGACATTGCTCCCTTACACCAAATTGTTTTCTGCTCTGTAGGCTTTCTCCCAACCGAGTTATGAAATTTTTCATAAAGCACTGCTTTTTTAGAGAACGCCCCGCCCACCGGGGGTGGGTCTCCCTAATTCGATGTGACTTACCAATGCACACCTTTACCCACTTTTTGGCCCAGTTTCGAGGTCGTTTTGTCACTGAAATCGAAATCTTGGTCTTCGGTACAATTCATTTCGACGCACGCCACGCCCTCTGTGGGCGGGGCTCCGCTTAGCTGATGTGTGTTTTGTATTCGTGAGACCTTGCCCACCCATTCCACACTTGACCCGGTCCCTCCAGGCGGATCCCGAGGAGCTAGGGAATTTCGTGACAGACACACAGACGACAGACGACAGACGAAGCGCTTTATAGTTAGTATAGTAGGAATGATAATAATGACATTTCTATGAAGTTTCTCTCTTTCATCTCCTTTTCGCTGTAATCTTCTCACTGACACCGCTGCATTTCACCGATCTCCGCGAGTGGGAAGTTTCTTTCAAAGCAGAACCTTGTGGATTCTATCCGCGATCTGCACACGTTCTGACGTGTTGAATTCCACTGCAGGAGCCCGCGAAGACTTGCCTCGTCCGGATCGCCGCGCAGCCCGCCGCGCGATTCGCCGCGTGCAACCCCGGACGCACCAAAAGTCCGTCGCCCCCCTCCCACTTCAACCAAAAAAAAAAAAAAAAAAATTGAAAGTATGGGAATTATGGAATTTGTATATTTCATAGAACAAGCGTAAACGCTCTGGATGGTCTTCTGGCCAGTACTGCAAATACCCTTGAACCAACCAACAAGTTTAGGTTCTGGCTTACTGCTCTCTAGCTTTCTTGTAGTCCGAAAAAGGAGGAATGCTTCACAAATACACAACAACTTTTTAACCCCACTAACAATCATTTTTGACGGGAAAAGTTGAAACATCTCTGAAGAATCACTTGGAGCGAACACTGTTTCCCTTTTCAAGCTGAAATGCAAACTTTCCTCCCAGACTGTGATAGGGGAAGTTGCTGCTTTGATATGAAACTTCGTCAAATTCTTCTTCACACTAGTCAAAAATTTTCGTTTTCGACGAGAATTTTTCTGAGTTCCCAAAATTTCACGAATGAAAATGGGTATCGTTATGTGTCAATGTGATTTTGCCAATATTTGAAATGTTGGTGCTTTGCGAAAATGTAAATGCGGTGGATATCTCAATTTTGCGATTCGTCGAATTCCTTATCCTTAAGATAGAAGTCTACTTCAAAGCGATAGAACGCAACTACTTTTTTCGCCAACTATCTTAATGAAGTCACGGCTAACCTTGAATTCCTGCTCCACATTTTTCGTGCGGCTTTCTTCAATGTCGTGGGTGTATAAATGACCTGTCGGGGCGACAGCCATCGCAATAGCGTGACTCAGACTTCCACTTCCTGTGCCGGACTCACATATTACCTAGAAAGAAAATTTTAGCAAGCGTTCCAAAACAAATATTTGAATTGTCTGAGTAACAAAAGGGAAATCTTAAGGACAAGAATAAGGTGTTTTCTGAGTGACGATCGCAAAAGCAGAAGTCAGGCTGACAGTGTGTTGCATCCAATAGAAAACAGCTTCAGAAAAACGGCATGAACTGGTGAAGAGTAACGGCTTCCCGTATGAATTCTACAGTGGCAACAATTCTAATGCAGGAAATTCTTCTAGTTAGAATAGACATTAGTGGTAGTCAGCGCAACTAGCGACACTTGAACCCTAATCTACTCTGTACTTCCGAGAGGCTTGGCTGAACAAAGTATCACTACTCGACTTGAAATTGGATACTTGACGCGGAGGTAAGAATTTTGCCAGTCTGGTTTCTGTGCAAGGGCACGTACGGAACGGAGATTAAACCCTTCTCTTTCAGCCCCTTTATTTATTTCAAACATTCCCATTGGCGATGCTTTCAGCGTTAATGTGAAGTTCTTTTTACAATCAAAAAACAGCTTCCGAGAAGACATTCAGGAACACTTCTTTATGTCGGTATTCGAAGAAGGTTAATAAATTCATAGTAATTATGCAAATAATCCCACCGACTATTGCTATAGCATTTATACCAATTACCTATTCACACTCGGTGAAGCAAGGATATGAAATACCTTCTCGAAAGATCTACAAAGAATACATCCAACATCTTCTTCCAAGCTTTGTAAGACGACCTCAAGTGAACTATTACGAATTAATCTTTTTGCAGATCGCTACGACATTCTCCACGATCGCAACCGTGGAACACACGGTTCATGCCGATAGTTCCGCGACTCAGTGTTCGTGTTGGCACGCTCCAAAGTTACAGAGGTGTAGGAGCTAAGTCATCCGAGCGAGTTGCCCAGCGAAGAAGACGCGTCGCATGGCGGGAATGCAAGTGTCAAGTAGGGCTTATACACCATGAAGGCAATTATCTGTGCCAAACAACCGCTTTTGCGCGATGATACCAAAAGCACTGACAAGACTGCGCCGCGTGAATTCTAGTTTTTAAAATCTACGTCTTTACATTACAGAACACAGAACAATTTACATCAAATAGAGACAAAAAAATTGTTTGACAGTGTAAAGCTCACCGATCCAGGTCGGGCGTCCAGGAGCTGCAATATAAGGCTACAGTCCGGCGTGTAAAGAATCTGCGTGCGACGTGGTAACGAACGTGTCCATAATTCAGGTGTTGGGCGCAAAGCATACACATAACCAGCTGTAGCCGAAATACGTGATCCCCACCTGAAAAAACCAACATCAAAAACACTAAACCGGCTCTCCAAGTCAGCAGATTTACAGGTTATTGTAGTGCGCCATAACACTCGCCGCATCTTTCAAAAACAATATATTAAACGTCTTAGATTGAGAATCTGGCTGCGCTGGAAAGATATTCCTAGCCTGCGTCAAATAAAAGAGGTTAGATTCGCAGTGAGTCCCGCAATCAGATTTCTCGTAGTGGAGTGTCTCCGGGCTCAGTGTCTACGTTAGCACTCAAAATTTTTCAAAAATTTTCAACACCCTTTTCTAGGGGCACCACCACCACTACCAACCTTGGTGGGTTTCACCCAACACGACTCCCTCCCATTGCTGTTTCCATAGTATTTTATATTCTGAGATCACTCGACATAGTCCCACTCCGCCCACTAGTTCCTGCGAAACGGATGTCGAGAAGGGGAACTAAAACTTGTCTGGAAGGCAATCCTCTCATTTGTAGTCCTCTTTATGCTTTCTTCCTGAATTTTTCCCAATAATTTAAGGAAGAACCCATTTAAAATGACCTCCACATCCTTCATCTACATCCAAATACGATCCATCCTCCCTCCCACTTGCACCAACGGACAGTTGACCCTGCAGCAAGTTTTCTCTAAAGAAGAAAAATAGAAGACCTAGCGAAGCTCTGGTGGGATGTGCCGGTGCTGTAGCAAATTGAAGGCGTGCTTAGCAAGCCAAATTTTTAATCACTCAGTCGTGGATAAAGTGATGATGCACATGCACCCGAACTTTTTCGAGGTGGTCTGACAGCTTGCGAGTGCTAATGGCATCGAGAAAAGTGGTGTGCTTTTTCAACTAACGGCGACTTGATGGAGGATTTCACGGCAAGACGGGGTCGAAGAAGAGGAATGTACCCAGTCGAAAGGCAGGACAGCCTCTAAGGGTACAGACGTGCGCTTCTTGCAGCGAAGAGTACGTCCATGGGTCAAGCAGGAGCAGTTCCCGCGCCGCTCCCTCCCCTGCACGCCGCTACTACGTACCTAACTCCTGGGTTAGTATGTCCTCACTTCTTCTTGGGGTATTACTTACATGGAGTCGTCTACTGACCCTATTTCTACGCAAGCCTCCTCTTGAGCAGTGCACTATTCAGAAGGGTTCGAGGACCTCGCGAGCATGTTTAGGTGCGATTTTTGAGAAAACCTTTACCAATGGGTGGGCGAGCCAGCTCACTTGTTGAAGCCGCTTCCAGAATGTAAGAAATGTAAGAGACTCACGGAAAGGCAGTTCCTCGCCTAGCGGTCGATATGAGACTGCTTCAAGGTGCATTTGGGGCTGTTACGATCTGTTCGGCAGATAGACCTTCTCGGACCTACATTCCAAATAGACCTACAGCCTAGGACATTCCCATTAGCGCATTTTCTAGCCAAATTATCGTTCCTGTCATATATTAGGCGGTCATTCTTACGTTTCAAGAAATTTGGGTTGATGGTGAAAAACTAATCGAAATTCTATAAAGTGTTTGTATGAAACGCAACGGTGGATAGTTCAGCAAATGGACCTTCATAAACGGTTCAACCAAGACCAGAAAGGAGTTCTGGGAAAATCGATCCACCTCTTACTCCAATGCAGTTTTAGGGCTAACTCAGTACCACAAATAGGCCACTGGCAGTGAGTTGACAGTTCGCCCATTCGAAATTATTCAGGATGTAACTATGCTATTCCCTCTGATAGTCATCATCTACGATCACTGCACCTCCTGAGACGTCTAGAACCCAGCCCTATTCACATTCGCGGATTATGTAAGGAATTTCATTACCGCGCGAAGCGCAATTTGCACTTCAGCAAAGAGAACTCAAATAATATTATATTCCTTTCAAAGACTTCTTGCTTCTCGGCAACTGCCTAGTAGTGCTTATATCACCGCATTTACTATCTAGTGTATTATTTACCACACATATTACTATTATTTTACGCCGATACTCCAGATATAGAATCGAATGAGGTATTTTTCTCCGAAGACTGGTCTCATTTACTCCCTAAATTACGCCAAATCGCAGAAAAATCGCAGAAACAAAAGAAAATCAGCGGACTCTTGTACAATTTCAAACTTTACGACGTGAGAGATGAAAAAAGAACACCACGGTAAAAACTCCACACATTTATGACCACACGCCCTATTTCATAACCCAATCAAATAGAAACCGAGTAGTAGGGACCACATTAGATCTTCCGTGTATGTTAAATTCACTTTGTAAACTGACATCATCACACAAAGCAGCATGTCCCAACAATAGGCGGACCATGACATTTCTCGACATATTCTACACAGGTAGATATAAATCTACTCACGGCTTTCCAATTACAAACTCGTGTCGAAGTGCACCGTATTTCATGCAAAGCGTGAGACCACGTTTTGCAATAATTGCGTGAGTCGAGTCGAACGTTACGTAAATGATGACGGTGTCGCCTTCTTCGATGAGCTCCGAATATTTGAAGAACGAGGGAGCGTCTGAAAAAAAAAGAGATTTCAGAATGACATTATTACTTTATGCAGGATTCTATCAAAAAACTGAAGGTAATTGTGAAATATCCGTAAGGTATAAAAGAAAACATTCATTGAGCACATACTCGGATTACAAGGAGCAGAGGTAGAACTGTCCAAACTGTCCGACTTGTTGGGTTGAGCAATAACAATAGCCATAATTGAAGATAAATACTCGCAGGATAAATTCTGGCAATGAGACAAACCTGAAACATTTGGCTACATTAAACAACAGAAACAAAAGCAGGATTTTGGACACTTCAGTCGTGCAATCACGACAAAGATTTTTGAAAAAAAAAACTCACCAAACTAAGTAATGTATTATTGCAGGAACTTGACACCCTCTGACTCTGTACCAATATTCATCAACTGTGCGCGCCGTTGCAGTTCGAGGCTTCGTAGTGCTTTCACCAAAACGTCCTTCTCCAGACCGTAGAAAGCTAAAACACAGCACTAATTCCTCGAAAAGTTGGCGTTTTTCGCGTGTCTGCGGCATGGAACCACGCGCAATTTCCTTGTACCCTACAGGAGGCCCTGTCGCGCGGCAAGAAGGCAGAGTCGGCGGACGAGTTGCAGCGCGTGGTGTGCGATGTAGGACGTGCAATGGGACACTCTATTTAACTTGACGCGAAATCCCTATAGTACGCGCGCGACTCGTCCGCTGACTTTGCCTTCTTGCCGCGCGACGGGCCTCCTGGGGGGTACCCCAATTTTCCTGAAGAGCTCGATGAAGGGACGCATTGTTTGTTTGCAGAAGATAGAATTTTTGAAATATTTGAATATTATACACTAGGGTCGCCACAGCTAAATTCGACACCTTCACAGTAAAAAACTTTGGCGGTATGAACTGACTTTCTGGGCGCCAGTGCCAGAAAAAATGACATGCGTTTTATCCCTTAAAAGCAGCCTTCGATTACCTCCTTCCAAAGTTCACACACAGCGATCGTGGAAAAAGCGTGGCGCCAGACTAAAGTCGCTTGGCAGAAACGACGCAAAGTGCGGTTAAACAAGCTCCCAGATTAAGTTTTGAGCGCCAGAGGTCGATGGGTTGTGGGAAGCCGAGCTGACCTAAATGAAAAAGTGCAGAAGAAAACGCTCGAGAACCATTATTCAAGTTTTCCATATGATCCCTCGTAGTTATAACTCCTAGCATAACACGAGCTTTCGAGCCCGACAATGGCACATCTGTTATACCAGTGGGCTACCTTATCCCATCCACAGAACGAATTCTTCGACACGATTTCTGCTGGGGTTGTTGCTTTAAGATGTGATAAATTAAAAACTTGAACATATTTTTTGTGCTGCATAACAACATCAACTGCACTGCCACATGCGCCAAAAACTGCGCCGTTTGTCGTCAATGTGTCGAAGCGCTTGTGACCTTATCAGATTTCGTGTCTACTGAATAATCTGTGTCGAATTGTAGGAATTATGGATTAACCTTGAAAGTATGGCCTTATTTTCGTGCTTTCATTTAGTTACGGAAATCCTGAGAAGCGAAGCGCTTTAATCAATGCACAGTCGCATCAAACAAAGAACAAAGCAGTAATTGTTTCATCGATTGAGCCTGAGGCCAATTTGCCATCTAATTGGCTTAAAAAAGACAAAAGTTGCAATGATGGGAAAACTAAACATAGAAGAATTTCAGCGATAGTTCCCTAGGATCAGTATTTCAAAAACCAAGTAGTAAACATTCTAGAAATGATTTGCTCGTTCAGTCAGTCAGGAAATCTCTTCCTGGGAGATTTTCATTTGTAATGGGACATACGAACGCTGGCATTTACCTATTCAGAAACAAAATCTTGAACCTTCCTTCCAAATGTTCCCTGACTGGGATTATGACAGATTCTTCTCAACGTTAACACAGTCAGAGGTAGTACCACATCATCTAGCCATAGTCAGTAGAGTTAAAATGAACGCACACTTAGTACGAAAGTGCGTGGTACGCAAATTCTTGATGCCGATCCAACCTGCACTCTATAAGGGTACAATCAATCAAGACAATTCTTACAGATTGCGAATGAAATCTTTTCATGCAAAATTACTGCAATATTCACTCTTATCTTGAAAAACGGTTAGCCACAAGTTCTTGCAGCAAAAGCGTTTGGAGTTTCAAACTAAAGTGACATTCGTGATCAAGGGGCGAACTAACCCCACGGATTTTCTGGCCAAAATCGACGCTGAACTTGAAGAAAGCGTATCAATGAGTACATAATGCTAAAAACTCTGTGAAAATTTTGAAAAGAATGGCCTCGAACTCGAACTACAGTTGAACAGCGTTGAAATAATCACGATCAACTATTTTGCAAAACTATGAGCAATCACGCAAATTGTTGAATGAGAAACGCTGAGCAGCGGCAAACATTCTCTTGAAAGCATTCACATTTCAAATCTAATTTATATCGAGAGGCAAAACAAAGAAAAATGCAAACACCATTTTGAAATCGCCAGATTTGCTAATTTACCCTTAGATTCTAATGTAAGAAGAAGCGCCGATGGAATGTGAACTATAAACTACTCACATTCTTGAACTGTATCGTCTCCGTGTGCAATCTCGTAAAGTGTGCACGGTGTGTTCAGCAACCCGTTCGAAACTGCCCACGAGTAGATCAAGGCTGCCCACTCGTCTGGACGCCGCCAATAAATATGACACCGGGTTTTTACAATATCAATCCACTCGATGTGTTCTAAAAGCATTGACACTTGATTAAATCAACACGAAAGCTCTAACATTTCAACTTCGTAAATGCTAGAAAAACGAAAAGGTACGAAGTAGAACACACTTTTCTGCTCGAGGTAGTCGAACACAGCACGAATTCCTTCCGGCGAAAGGCGCCCTAAAGCACATAAAGATCAAGTTATGGAAAACGAGGGAAAAAATCCGTATTTTCCACTCATTTCTGCAGAGTCGCTAAACCAAAAAAAAATCTTTTAACATGAACATTAGGAGACAAAAAAAACGAGTCATTGTCATGTACTTGAGAGCATTCGCTCTCATACGGGAAACAATATAAAACAATATCCAATTCCACCGAGTAGACTCTTATCGAGAGGGCTCTCCAGGGGCCGTAAGGTATGCTTCCCCGAATGCTTGCGGGGACGAAAGTCCCTTTAAATTTTTTGTTTTGAACGACACTGTTTCTTTATTTTCAATGCATGTTTACTTTAAGCAACACACATATATTAAATGTAGGCCCTTTATCAGGACAATCCCAGTTGGGACGACAGAGAAAATTTAAAGGGATTTTCGTCCCCTAACCCTTCGGGGAAGCATACCTTACGGCCCTCAGGGCGAAATACTTTATCAACGATATACATAGAGGTATTTCAGATGCAACTGAAATAATCTTGTCATGATAACTACGATGTAGCCCTAACTGGATTCCTTACAGGTTACGAGAAGCTGCCCTGCTATTTACGAGCCCGCTGCAAAGTAATCCCTATCCACACTACGATGCAGTTTCTTCAGTTCCCTTTAATTAAGCACTTCTATCATCTTGGAGTACATTCAACAAAGGGTTAAATTTGGCCTAAAAACCAGAAAGGCTCCGGCTTTGTAAAGAAAAACTTAACTATTGTGTACTCTCGACTTTCTGCCTAGAGGATAAAATCATTTCATACACTGCCTAGCTCTGATTTGAAACTATTGTACCGATAACCGAGGTTAGCTTGTCAAGCCTTCATCGGTGTCAAACAGTATTCCATAGTAGAGTTCCCTCACTACTCCCTTGACCGACTTGCCTAAGAGTCGTATTGCAGGGATTAGAAGAGTGATTTGAAACAGGTCGCTGAGCGTGTTGCAGGGACTTCCAATATCTATGAGTTTTATTTTTTATTTATTTCATACGTCTAAACGACATGCCAGCCCAAAAGGGGCGTAGTAAATTAACGAAACAAAGCCGGGAAGAAGGAGGGCAAAGGAATCAAAAGGAAAACTGAAAAAAAAACAGAAGACCGCAAAGATGGACTCGGATTTAGGGAGAGGTCGTATTCAGGCAATACTCTAGTCGCTATGCAACAACCTAGAGGCACGCAAGTGACTAAATAGGGGCTCTCGACCCTATGTAATCACGGCAGTGATCACATGACTTCCAGACACACGAAAACAACTTACTATTCAGCTTCTGATTGTAGAACAGTTCACTATTTGCCACTTCTGCGACGTCGAGCGTAAAGATCTTGTTGTGTTGTGCGTAGTCTATCACCAAACTAGCCCACGTTTCTAACTGCTTCTCTCTTGTAGCTAACGTTGGTTGAAGGCTAAATGGAGCATAATAAATGTACCAATACAATAATCGAAAAAATGGAATGTTTAAGTTGTCAAAACCCGCAAAATGTTTAAGAGGAGACTATGCAGACTTGGTTGAACTCAATTTCACACTGGCATCAAGACGGAAGTTGAACGTACAGTATGAGTACCCCTTCTTGCTTTTAGCTAAAGCCCAATCCAAGGCCAATGCTTGTAAGAAACTGGTCAGCATCATGTTAATTCATGAGGACATAAAAAGGTTGAACTTTCGAAGAAAGATTAAAGGCATGAATCAGGATTACATTGATGGGTTGATTCCACTCAAATGTGAAAGTAGGGATGAGAGGTGGACCGCCAATGGAGAAAAAAGGAAAGAAAATCCTGACATGCACAGGAAATACGGAGCATTTCTTAGGTGGATCTGAGCCCAAACTTTGCCTTTAACTAATTGAAAGGTAGTACTCTGACAAAGATGACTGATCATCCTGGAATCGTGATACCGAACTACGTAAGTAATGGATTTAGAAAACAAAAACTGCAGCCATAAATTCTTGCATACCATTACTATGACTTGTACAGGTATATCGTAGCCTGAATCAATGTGGTCAAAATGTATGACAATGAACTCCACTGGCGTTTCCGGTAATTCAGCACTAACAGGACTCATCAAAGAAAGCGATCGCACGATCACAGGATTGCATTGTCGATATGCACCTACTCCACACTTTAACTAAAAGCAAAACGCAACCCAGTCACAATGTATGACCGCCCCTAGAAACGCAAGGGGCGCACAAAGCATGTATAAAACCTGATATTCGCAAAAAAATACATTGAGGACTCGTCCCGATTAATGTAGTGGTCAAACATCTATTCTGTAGCAAGAACAGAGTAGCCCGCTAGCATCACAGTTGCCGTCGTTGCGGCTCGAACATGCGATGGCCAACCCTAGTCTTTCAAAAGTGAGCTAGTGGATGCTAATGTGAGCTAATGGACGAGATACATCGCGCACACCCCATGACATGCAACGTGAATTACGACGTAGCGCTAATTCAAATACGCGCAGGTTAGTGGAGCCACGGAGCAGGCAAGTCCAGACAACTTCGTCGATGCTTCTGCCTTCTTTCAAGCGGGGACAGAGAGGGAGTCTTTGTTCAGGGTTTCACCGTACGATTTGCTGTTGGTTATACGATTTTTGGTCCCACAAATTCATCATCGACTGCTGTTACTCCATCAATTTGATCTCAGGTTGTTGCTTTGAAGGCAGCTTCTAGGATAAGTTGAAGCCGCGCTTGGTGTGTGAAAGTAGATAGGGTAAATGGTGCCTTTTAAAAGGAAAAAAAAACAAGGGGAGGCATGGCCGCGGCCTGAGAATTCCACTAAACAAGCACAAAACAAACCAAGCGTCACCCCTCCTCAATCACTTAAAAAGAAAAACTTACGTGAAAAAAGGCGGGAAATCATATTGCCATGGCCATTTGAATGTCATTCTATCCCGCGCTTTCCATCACCTGCAAGCAAATGCTATGCATCAGAAGCTGTTCGAGAAAGTATACACCGATCAGATAAAAGGAATCATATCAGTGACATGGAAAAAGAGAATTTCAGAAGATTGGTCCTTTTAGGGCTTCACTAACTGTCGCCATATTTACATCGACAAAAAGGAGTAGCTATCAAAACACTAGCAAGTCCTCGTTCTAACAATAGGATGGATGAATACGAAGCGTCGACAACTATCATCCACATTACACAAGTTAGTCATAAACGAAGTTTCGAAATTTCGAAGTACTAACGGTCCTGAATGGTTTTCGTTTGCGGAGGCTAACCTGACAATGAGAGGATTAATTGGTCGAATTAATGGATGGACATTTCAATGAAAACAAAGTGAAAGTGACGAGTGAAAGCAAAGAAATGCCCTTTTGAGTTCAGAACCTAATTGCAGTGGTTTTTCAGCCCTTGCGCACATAAGAGCAAAGCCGTGTAAGAACTCGTTGAACTTTCTCTGTGTGATTGGCAAACTTTCTACAGCATCTGGAATGGAGAAGGTCGAAAAAACGCGAACTAAATACCTCCGAATCATTTATTTACGTGACGTGAGAAAATTGCTGCAAGTCCCTCAAGTCCCAATTAGCCTTGAAGAATGCGAGTGCTGTAACAGTTGCCATTGTCTGCTTATGCCGTAAAATTTACACTTTCGCTTTCAACTTTGTTCTAGCGTGATGATGAGCTCTCTTCGAATACCGAAACGAAAAGGCTGTGAGAGTAACTTGACCGCGATAGTTTTTTCAAGGGAATGGAAGCAACGCGCTACGATAATAACAAGATTCGGGATATCTATCATTTTTATACCATGGTCTTGCCATCATTGGCATCACAATCCCACAAACCTATGCAAATTCAATGTCAAGGAGCCGAAGAAGAAGCACACATGATCTTCTGCGCCTTGATCGGCTTGAATGGTTAAACGTGAATTAGATAAGTAGGGATTGCGCTGTCCTAAGCCTTAAACTCGAATAAATTTTCAAAACACTGCGAAAATTCAAAGTTCACTGCCGGAGTTTGAATGGAGACACTTAGAAGAAGAATTCGGAAGCCTAATGTCCATGGATTTAGCGGTAAATACAAAAAAATGATCAAAGCAAAGAAGTTCTTCATCCATATCTCAGAAGAGTTCAAACCAAACGATGAATAATGGCAACGAAAAAGCAAAATTTGTTGACTATCACAGCAGTGAACGTCAAAAACCCTGTCCTGACTGCAAATACATATTTTTCACTCCTCGAGATTTGTATATATTTACTTGACGACTATATGCGATACTTATTATTCAGGACAAGCTGTTACTACTATACTACTACTCATGCTTCCTACTTATACCAATCTTTTTAATTACATGTTTGTTACAGCAAATGAAAACGTTGTGTGAACCGAACAGAAATTTCGTAAGGCTTAAAAACACTTGCTTAATCAACACGTAATTGATGTAGATCACATCGCTTACATTTACTTCAATGTTGGTCATGATAGTGTAAGAAAAAAAAGAATAGCGGAAGAAAGAAGTCGCATGTGAACGACAAAAAGGATGATAAATTTGCGGTAGTCAATGAATTGATACGGTAGCCAGTACCAGACGGCTGTTAATTTGATAAGCAAAGGTGAGATGATGAATTGGCAAAGCATACGCGCCATTTCGAGCAAAGAACTTTGACGTCTGAGCACTTCGCCGAGTAGATGCGTATTGATTGTATAACCAACCAGGGTTGCTTGTGGCGATTTTGCAAAACTGTCATTCTCTCTGCGGGCTGTCATAGTTGGTCGTTCGACCGTAACGGTCGTAATGATCGCACAGCATTAGATACCTATCGATCGTCACCTCTGATCTGTAAGTATCTGGCCTGTGGCGCATTCGTTACAATCAATCTTTTATTCATTAGTCTGACGGTCTGGCACAATCCAGAAGCACACATCACCTCTGTGAGAGATTTTTAATTTGCTCAAACCACGTGTCAGAACGCAAATCCGAATTTTTGTATGTGATGAAGAGCATGCGCGCAAAGGCTAATTGCTGTGTGGAGCTAACACAAAAAATCCAGCGCATTTCGTCGAATCCGCGTTCTTTATGCAAGATTTAGAAGAAATCCGCGGGTCTCATCCAGTAAGGGGGGGGGCATCAAGTGGCTGCCCTCACCCCCCACCCCCTAGACTGCCTACACTCCCCCTGGCGCACAGGTTTCTCGAAGTACGGGACCCCGTAAGCCAGGGGGAGTGAAGGCAGTCCAGACCCACAACCCAACCACCCCACAACCTTAGGGGGTGGGGCCGTGAGGGCCAGCCACTTGACGTTGCATCACAATGCCCCCCCCCCTTACTGGATGAGACCCCGAAATCCTAAGAAATTCGACCAAAAACACTGTTCTATATAGATATTTCATTTCATTTTTCGAAAAGGGAGTTATGAAACTGGTTCATCTCATTCTGATGGTTCAGGAAACCATGGAGGTTCTCGACAACAAGCACATCTCCCAGTTTTGATAACTGTGGGGAGAATGTAACAGAAGACCACGGGGTGGCTAACCGCGCTGGTAAAAATTGAGCAAGAGACCAACCAGGACCGAGTCTACAGGCATGGTCCATGCTCGATGAAGTTCAGCCGCCTGTCATTTGGTCGTATATGTGCGAGGGTTGATGCGCCAACCACCTGGCAATTGGGTTCAGTTCAAGGTGTGACGACCACCTTGGGCACTTCCCCTGACGTGATGACACTACTTTTTTCGTAAATTTGGTAACCCGACGATTAGTTGACTCACAACATCGCCGGAAATTCACGAGGCAAGCGAATTTCATCGTCGGGTAAGGATGCATGGCGCAGATGTTAGCGTAATGGGCCAATGAGCTCCGCAATCAATGGAAATAAGATGGAAATGTGCAATAAACAAATCACTATTCCAGTCCACAGCAAAGCATGAAAGAATATAATGAACGAAGGAACCACCGCCCAATTTCCTTTTCAATATGAGCAGAAGAGAGGCATTGAAAAGAGGTACAGCTGGTATCCTCACATGCAATGTATTCACATAATTTTGCCCAGACTGCTGAGCTGTGTAAAACGATAAAAGTTGAATACACTCTTGTAAAACTATTGTATGGAGTAGATATATCATTGAAAAAGCTTTTACGATTCTGAATGAGCTGAATGTGCGACACAGATGCAAGGGATTGATCAATGCCGCTCTATCCGCCCCATCCCCTTTATTCATCGGAGCAAAAAAGGGTGTATTCCCAATTTTCGCATGGGGAGGAATGCCCGAAATGGATTAGCCAATTGAATAGCGCGAACAGGCTACTGAGTGAGTATTACCTCTTCTTCACATTCATGACAGAAAATGTCCGTGGGAATTTTAAATGCCTTGGCTGCCCTGCACCAAATTGCCTGCGCCGTCAATTGTAAGGCTGGTGTCAGAGTCCGCGATCCGTCGCGGGTTTCACTGATTTTTGCGATTTGCGCGATTCACGCGACGGGTCACAAATGCCTGATCAATACTGCAAGGTCTCCAATCCTACCACTCTTATAACAGAGACGGTCCGGCGTCTGACAGAACAGTGTCCATTTGGTATTGGTCAGCTCAACCCCCCAAAACGTGATCAACAACCCACCACCATTTTCTACAATGTCATCACCAAAAGGAATTTTGATACAGTAGACGGCGTAACTCCCAATTCACCACGAACCCACGTTCATCATTGTTTATAAATATCATCGATTCCAGAAAAAGGGCCTATCAAACATATTCAAACCCAGGATTATATTTGATGTACACCATGGCCACATCAACCAACCACCGAAAAACTTTTATATAAATCCGCATCCAAAGATTTAGCACTCTAATCGACCGGGCTGCGGTTTATTAATATAACCGGGCAGGATCTATAGCAAATAACCACAACAAAGCTCGAAAAGTACTAACCAGAAGAGATGAGACCATACCATCCACCACGATTAGCTGAGGACACCACTTAGGACCAAACAGGTGCAACGATCGCCAGAACGGAATGTCCAAGCTTTGACCACAACTTATGGCGATATCGAGACAGGTAGGATGAAAACCAATTCAGAAGACTTTCGCCAAGACCAATCATTTTCAACTTTAGGATGAGCTTCGAATGCTTCACTCTATCGAATGCTTTAGAGAGATCGAAGTAAACTATATCAACAGAATACTTGTTATTCAGAGCCGTAAACCAATCGAATGTACTATCCAACAGTTGAGTAGTTGTAGAAGCACCCTTTGAGAAACCATGTTGCTCACTTGGGATGAAGTGATGCCTATTAAGCCCCACCTGACAAGTCTGTCCTTGTGAATCAATTTCCAATCTTCAACGTGCTATGGGGTTATGACTGATGGTCGAAAATTACAACTGCCATAATAAAGATGCGACAGCAGTGTTGGAAATTTTGGGAATAGCGGTAACCAGTGCTTCCTTCCACATAGATGGAACCGATTCTACGAGCAAGGAAATATTGAATATCATGGTTAGGGGCTTATAGAGACTTTTGGCACATCGTTTGAACAGTATTTGTGGAATTCCATCAAAAGTAGCAGAATTTGTGGATTTCAAACGCAACAGGTATCTCAATACATCATTAGGGTCAACAGCAATATGATTCAGCGGTTTTTTGAAACTTGGTGGCTCTTCCAGAATTTCTGAATGACGATTCTTCTCTCAACGTTAACACAGTCAGAGGTAGTATCACATCATCTAGCCATAGTCATTAGAGTTAAAATGAAATCTGCTCCTAGGGTTGTCACATTAAGCACGGATAATGCGCACACTTAGTACGAAAGTGCGCACAGTGTGGTACCAACATTCTTAATGCTGATCGCAACCTGCACATTATACGGAATTTTTGGCCAAAATCGACGCCGAACTTGAAGAAAGCGTATCAATGAGTACATAATGCCAAAAACTCTGTGAAAATTTTGAAAAGAATGGTCGAACTCGAACTACAGTTGAACAGCGTTGAAATAATCACGATCAACTTTTGCAAAACTATGAGCAATCACGCAAATTGTTGAATGAGAAACGCTGAGCAGCGGCAAACATTCTTTTGAAAGCATTCACATTTCCAATCTAATTTATATCGAGAGGCAAAACAAAGAAAAATGCAAACACCATTTTGCAATCCCTAGATTTGCTAATTTACCCTTAGGTTCTAATGTAAGAAGAAGCGCCGATGGAATGTGAACTATAAACTGACTCCATTCTTGATACTGTATCGCTCCGTGTGGCAAATTTCGTAAAGTGTCACGGTGGTGTTCAACCAACCCGTCGAGAACTTCCCACAGAGTTAGAATCCCCCGCCAAAAAAAGGCTGCCGCACTCGTCTGGACGCCGCCAATAAGATAATGACACCGACGGGTTTTTCGGGTTTTACAATATCAAATCCACGTCGATGTGTTCTAACAGCATGATGAATCAACACGAAAGCTCTAACATTTCAACTTCGTAAATGCTAGAAAAACGAAAAGGTACGAAGTAGAACACACTTTTCTGCTCGAGGTAGTCGAACACAGCACGAATTCCTTCCGGCGAAAGGCGCCCTAAAGCACATAAAGATCAAGTTATGGAAAACGAGGGAAAAAATCCGTATTTTCCACTCATTTCTGCAGAGTGATCGCAGCGGAATATTTCCTTTAACATAAACATTTGAACCAAAAACACATCGCATGTATTGAGGCAATTTACTTTTCATACGGATAACAATATAAAATAACACAATTCCACCGAGTAGACTCTCATCAGAGTGCACCTCTAAGGCGAAATACTTTATCAACAATATACATAGAGGTATTTCAGATGCAACTGAAATAATCTTGTCATGATAACTACGATGTAGGCCCTAACTGGATTCCTTACAGGTTACGAGAAGCTGCCCTGCTATTTACGAGCTCACTGCAAAGTAATCGCCTATCCACACTACGATGCAGTTTCTTCAGTTCCTTCAATTAAGCACTTATATCACCTTGGCCACGCGGCCCTTGGTGTTTGATTCAAAAAGGTTACCTTTGGCCTAATAACCAGAAAGGCTCCGGCTTTGTAGGGAAAAACTTAACTATTGTGTACTCTCGACTTTCTGCCTAGATCATTTCATATACTGCCTAGTTCTGATTTGAAACTATTGTACCGTTAACCGAGGTTAGCTTGTCAAGCCTTCATCGTGCCAAACAGTATTCCATAGTAGAGTTCCCTCACTCCTTGAGACCGACTTGCCTAAGAGTCGTATTGCAGGGATTAGAAGAGTGATTTGAAACAGGTCGCTGAGCGTGTTGCAGGGACTTCCAATATCTATGAGTTTTATATTTTTTATTTATTCTCATACGTCTAAACAACATGCCAGCCCAAAAGGGGCGTAGTAAATTAACGAAACAAGGCCGGGAGAAGAAGGAGGACAAAGGAATCAAAAGGAAAACTGAAAAAAAAAACAGAAGACCGCAAAGATGGACTCGGATTTAGGGAGAGGTCGTATTCAGGCAATACTCTAGTCGCTATGCAACAACCTAGAGGCACGCAAGTGACTAAATAGGGGCTCTCGACCCTATGTAATCACGGCAGTGATCACATGACTTCCAGACACACGAAAACAACTTACTATTCAGCTTCTGATTGTAGAACAGTTCACTATTTGCCACTTCTGCGACGTCGAGCGTAAAGATCTTGTTGTGTTGTGCGTAGTCTATCACCAAACTAGCCCACGTTTCTAACTGCTTCTCTCTTGTAGCTAACGTTGGTTGAAGGCTAAATGGAGCATAATAAAATGTACCAATACAATAATCGAAAAATGGAATGTTTTATAGTTGCAAATCCGCAAAAATGTTTAAGAGGCGACATGCAACTTGGTTGAACTCAATTTCACACTGGCATCAAGACGGAGGTTGAACGTACAGTATGAGTACCCCTTCTTACTTTTAAAGCCCAATCCAAGGCCAATGCTTGTAAGAAACTGGTCAGCACCATGTTAATTCATGAGGACATAAAAAGCTTGAACTTCGAAAAGTTAAAGGCAAGAATCAGGATTACATTGATGGGTTGATTCCACTCAAATGTGAAAGTAGGGATGAGAGGTGGACCGCCAATGGAGAAAAAAGGAAAAAATCCTGACATGCACAGGGAAATACGAGCATTTTGCTCAATGCTGTGGAGAAGTTCAAAAGAGGGAGGGAGATGAGAGATAATGTGAGCGCAGAGGGTGGTAGAGAATTCCGAGAAGAGAGAGCATAGCAGATCAACGCAGCGACGCAGACAAGATATCGAACGGTGGGCGGACCATGTTAAGTTTGGTGGAGTCTGTTAGAAGTCCATGGCGCCTAGGGTCCTAGTGACGCGTTCGATGTAGAAAGGTGGCGCTACTTTGCACTTGCGTGCCCAGCACTTCTAGCCATGGTAAGGGCTTCTTAGGTGGGTCTGAGCCCAAACTTTGCCTTTAACTAATTGAAAGGTAGTACTCTGACAAAGATGACTGATCATCCTGGAATCGTGATACCGAACTACGTAAGTAAATGGATCTAGAAAACAAAAACTGCAGCCCATAAAATACTGATACCATTACTATGATTGTACAAGGTTATCGTAGCCTGATTATGTGTCAAAATGTATGACATGAACTCCACCCTGGCGTTTCCCGGTAATTCAGCACTAACAGGACTCATCAAAGAAAGCGATCGCACGATCACAGGATTGCATTGTCGATATGCACCTACTCCACACTTAAACTAAAAGCAAAACGCAACCCAGTCACAATGTATGACCGCCCCTAGAAACGCAAGGGACGCACAAAGCGTGTCTAAACCTAATATTCGCAAAAAAATCATTGGACCCGTCTGAGCCGATGTCAAGACTTTGCGGAATGCGGCGATTCTCTACTAGCGATTCGCAGCGATTCGCTAGCGTGCGCGGCTACAGCGACTGAGTGGTTCATGCCATGACGCGGCCGCAACGCTAGCCGAATTAATCTGATATCGGCCTGAGGTAGTGCCGGACAATCTATTCTGTAGCAAGAACAGAGTAGCCCGCTAGCATCACAGTTGCCGTCGTTGCGGCTCGAACATGCGATGGCCAACCCTAGGCTCTTTCAAAGTGAGCTAGTGACGGCTAATGTGAGCTAATGGACGAGATACATCGCGCACACCCCATGACATGCAACGTGAATTACGACGTAGCGGCTAATTCAAATACGCGCAAGTTAGTGGAGCCACGGATTAACCCTTTGACGACCGCCGTTATGAATGCGTCACTTCACTTCTTTCTAAATTTTTTCATCAATAATCATTAACTCTCCAACAATTTCACTATTAGTAATTAGCGCATTATTCCGCGAATTCGATAATGTATTTGTGTAGTTTTGAAACATAAAAAATGCCAAAATAAACCCTAAAAACGTGTCGCCACCGAGCGAAAGTGTGGCCCACCGGCGGGCCACACGGTCGTCAAAGGGTTAATAGATTCAGACACCTCGTCCGATGCCCCTTCCCTTCCCTAAGGGAGAAGAGAGGGAGGTCCATTTTTTTTTTTTTTATTTTTTTTTTTTTTTTTTTTTTTTGTTTCAGGGCTTTCAGTCGTATTGCTTTTGCTTCTTTTATTTTGGTCACAAATTCATCCCCTCGACTGCTGTCACTCCATCAATTTGATCTCGGGTTGTTGCTTCAAAGGCAGCTTCTAGGATAAGTTGAAGCCGGGCTTGTGTGTGAAAGTAGATAGGGTAAATCGTGCCTTTTAAAAGGAAAAAAAAACAAGGGAGGCATGGCCGCGGCCTAATTACTAAACAAGCACAAAACAAACCAAGCGTCACCCCTCCTCAATCACTTAAAAAGAAAAACTTACGTGAAAAAAGGCGGGAAATCATATTGCCATGGCCATTTGAATGTCATTCTATCCCGCGCTTTCCATCACCTGCAAGCAAATGCTATGCATCAGAAGCTGTTCGAGAAAGTATACACCGATCAGATAAAAGGAATCATATCAGTGACATGGAAAAAGAGAATTTCAGAAGATTGGTCCTTTAGGGCTTCACTAACTGTCGCCATATTTACATCGACAAAAAGGAGTAGCTATCAAAACACTAGCAAGTCCTCGTTCTAACAATAGGATGGATGAATACGAAGCGTCGACAACTATCATCCACATTACACAAGTTAGTCATAAACGAAGTTTCGAAATTTCGAAGTACTAACGGTCCTGAATGGTTTTCGTTTGCGGAGGCTAACCTGACAATGATAGGATTAATTGGTCGAATTAATGGATGGACATTTCAATGAAAACAAAGTGAAAGTGACGAGTGAAAGCAAAGAAATGCCCTTTTGAGTTCAGAACCTAATTGCAGTGGTTTTTCAGCCCTTGCGCACATAAGAGCAAAGCCGTGTAAGAACTCGTTGAACTTTCTCTGTGTGATTGGCAAACTTTCTACAGCATCTGGAATGGAGAAGGTCGAAAAAAAAACGCGAACTAAATACCTCCGAATCATTTATTTACGTGACGTGAGAAAATTGCTGCAAGTCCCTCAAGTCCCAATTAGCCTTGAAGAATGCGAGTGCTGTAACAGTTGCCATTGTCTGCTTATGTCGTGTAAAAATTTACACCTTTCGCTTTCAACTTTGTTCTAGCGTGATGATGAGCTCTCTTCGAATACCGAAACGAAAAATAGAGTAACCTCACCGCGAGAGTTTTTTCCAGGGAATGGAAGCAAGGCGCTACGATAATAACAAGATTCGGGATATCTATCATTTTTATACCATGGTCTTGCCATCATTGGCATCACAATCCCACAAACCTATGCAAATTCAATGTCAAGGAGCCGAAGAAGAAGCACACATGATCTTTTGCGTCTTGATCGGCTTGAATGGTTAAACGTGGAATTAGATAAGTAGGGATTGCGCTGTCCTAAGCCTTAAACTCGAATAAATTTTCAAAACACTGCGAAAATTCAAAGTTCACTGCCGGAGTTTGAATGGAGACACTTAGAAGAAGAATTCGGAAGCCTAATGTCCATGGATTAGCGGTCAATAAAAAAAAAAAATGATCAAAGCAAAGAAGTTCTTCATCCATATCTCAGAAGAGTTCAAACCAAACACGATGAATAATGGCAACGAAAAAGCAAAATTTGTTGACTATCACAGCAGTGAACGTCAAAAACCCTGTCCTGACTGCAAATACATATTTTTCCACTCCTCGAGATTTGTATTATATTTACTTACACTATTATGCTATACTTATTACCGGCAGGCCTTACTACTATACTACTACTCATGCTTCGTACTTATACCATCTTTTTACTCCTGTTGTTACAGCAAATGAAAACGTTGTGTGAACCGAACAGAAATTTCGTAAGGCTTAAAAACACTTGCTTAATCAAAACGTATTGACTGTGGATCACATCGCTTACATTTACTTCAATGTATGATGTGTAGAACGAAAAAAGAATAGGGAAGAAGTCGCATGTGAACGACAAAAAGGATGATAAATTTGCGGTAGTCAATGAATTGATACTGTAGCCAGTACCAGACGGCTGTTAATTTGATAAGCAAAGGTGAGATGATGAATTGGCAAAGAATACGCGCCATTTTGAGCAAAGAACTTTGACGTCTGAGCACTTCGCCGAGTAGATGCGTATTGATTGTATAACCAACCGGGGTTGCTTGTGGCGATTTTGCAAAACTATTATTCTCTCTGCGGGCTGTCATAGTTGGTCGTTCTACCGTAACGGTCATAATGATTGCACAGCATTAGACACCTATCGATCGTCACCTCTGATCTGTAAGTATCTGGCCTGTGCCGAATCGTTATACATCCAATCTTTTACGTTCATAGTCTAGTCTGGCAAATCGCAGAACGCACATCACCTCTAGATTTTTAATTGCCGTGTCAGACGAATCCCGAATTTTGAATGTGATGAAAGAAGCATGCGCGCAAAGGCTAATTGCTGTGTGGAGCTGACACAAAAAAAAATCCAGCGCATTTCGTCGAATCCGCGTTCTTATGGGCAAGATTTGGACGAATCCGTAAGAATTTCGACCAAAAACCTGTCTTTATATAGATTATTTATTTTTTCGAAAAGGAGTTATGAAACTGTTCATCTTCAATTCTGATCGTTCAGGAAACCATGGAGGTTTTCGACAACAAGCCACATCTCCCAGTTTTGATAACTGTGGGGAGAATGTAACAGAAGACCACGGGGTGGCTAACCGCGCTGGTAAAAATTGAGCAAGAGACCAATAACGACGGAGTCTACAGGCATGGTCCATGCTCGATGCAGTTCAGCCGCCTGTCATTTGGTCGTATATGTGCGAGGGTTGATGCGCCAACCACCTGGCAATTGGGTTCAGTTCAAGGTGTGACGACCACCTTGGGCACTTCCCCTGACGTGATGACACTACTTTTTTTTTTTCGTAAATTTGGTAACCCGACGACGATTAGTTGACTCACAACATCGCCGGAAATT
>MU868494.1:67383-86718 GCA_036418205.1 Ostertagia ostertagi | reverse complement strand
CATTCTCATATGAAATTGTGATATGGGTGGTGGAAGCCCGTATCAACGCTGGTGATGTCTAGGACCACCCTGAAGCTTGTTGTTTAGTGAGGTCGAAAAGGATGTTTAGTGAGGTGTCACTTTGAATGTTAACTGATCTATGATTTCGTTTTGCTGCGTATGCGAGTAAAAATGGCACCGTAGATTTACTGGAGCACTGCGCACAATATGCCATTAAAATTCCTTAAAACTGAAACTTTCATGGTCACTATGCACATGACCGACCTGGCTTTGTTGAAGTAAGCCAGAGAGTGACGAACAGACGAGATCTTGCCATCTTCAGTGTCGTCGCCGACAAAGTCGTCACATACATAGCTGAACAGCTACGTAAACAATTTCACGGGTAATCAATACCAGTGATAAACACACATTGTTTTACAATGGCAGCTAGTTTGATACATAAAAAGATGGTTGCAGTCCAGTACAAGTGCAGTAAATGTTCTTAGTTTTCCCTTTCACAATGTTGAACGTTCACGTTCGAACTTTTCCCAAGAATGGTAAACGACTTCAACCCCAAAAACAACCCCCTCCCAAAATCACGTACCCGACCCTGTCGTTAGGACAATCGAACGGAGGATGACCTTTTTTAAGGCCTCTGTCACCTGCACTGCTGTTATTCTACAGGATCAGTATAGCAGTTGAGTTTAACTTTCCTCAACGATCCTGCCGCAAATATAACAGCTAGAGCTTGGAGACTGACGAACGGCGCCTGGACTCGTCCAAACCTCAAGGAAGAAGGTGAGAGCCCGAAGACTAAGCCATGTAGGGAAAGGAGACTAAGGGGTGGGTGAACTCACTTAAGTGTGGCACAAAAGTTTCAATGCATAAGATAACAGCAGACGTGAGCCGCTGTTTGGGCGAGAGAGCGCAGGACGGAAGGATCAACTGAAGGGGATTTGAAGAACCGAGTTCGAGTGGTCCGTATACCTTCAAACCGTTGGACCGCCCAAACCTGAGAACTAAACGATGATTCAAAGAATTTTAATGGCTCGATGAACAACACCTTAACATAATCCATAGGCTTCAAATCGCTCTGTTTGAAAATGGAAGTTTTCAAGCTATACAAACCGGATTAGGCTGCGGTGGCCACTCCACATGCTATTTCTATCGTTCCATCCTCTGTGTCGTGTTACTAATCTACGTGACTAACAAATAAATAAATGAAACCACATTTCCACCTTGAATTTGCAACTACTACGATAGATCATGTTGTTTTGCATAAGCATTACATGTGCTACCTCTAGCTGAACTCCCAAGAAATCAAATCAAATCAAATCACTTGCTACTGAACGAAAATCTTCGCTGAATTTGGTAAATTACAGTCCAACACACGCAACACTTTTTTTTTCTTGCTGGGATCTCTAAACAGATAATTACTCACCAGAATACCTCATAGGTTTGGCAATGCATCAACACGCAATGACGAGGATGCTTCATTTCGTTGTGATGCTTCAATCCATGGGCATTCACAAATCGACCGCAGAAAATGAGCCCACACGCCAAACACAACCAAGGGCTTTCTGACGAGTCACACGTGACACAATTCCATAGAACTTTCTCCCTGAAAAGTAATTGGTAAAAAAAATCATATACTAAACACTGTGAAGTCTCTGATCCGAAGCAACCCCTCAAAAGTTATATAAATAAGAGGGAATCAATTGCACAGTATTCGTTGAACAGTATGTCCATCTTTCCATCTCTGAATCATGGGATGTGATGGTTTTTGCCCTTTTGCTAGCAAACTGCTGCGGCGTTTAACGTGTGAAATGGGGGCAGCACTGGACTTTCTAAGGCTGCAAATCTGATCTTTGAGAGCATTCTAAGCTATGAAAACTGGAGAACGCTAGGCAGATTACAAAGGTGATTGATGTACATATTTACTCAAAGCCACAAGTCATGACTAGGCGGTCATAGAAGGCCTTTCCATCACTACTATGGCCAGGAATGCGCTCAGAGGGGTGATGCCACACTCCTGACTCGAGATTGCGCGCCGTCAAGGCCTCTGGCCTACTACTTACAGCGATGGGTTCGTTTCATCAGCTGGTCCCGCCCACCGCGGGATGTGGTGCGTGGCTGGCATAACGTGTGAAATCAGCTAGGTTGATTGCCGTATCAACCGATGGAACGGCTGGCATATCCGGAAAACTCGTTTGGACCTCTCCCAAGCAAGCCTCCTTCACTGCTAGTGGGAAGAGGGTTTCGTTTTCGGCCTTGTCGACGGTTTTTTCGTTTTTTCTCCACTGTCGTTCCACTTCGCATCTCTATACTCAGTTTCAGTCGCCATAATACCCCTTATTGAGCCCGACTTTTGCCTTTAAGTGTGCCAATGTATTTCTTTAGTGAACTACGGTGGGCTGTGAAGCAACAGTTTACGCAGTTTCAACCCATTGATGCTTTATGAAAGTAAGTCACATAAAGATCTCTCGACGTACCCGAAAATCACAGAGTTGAAAACTAGTAAAGGACGAGCGTCAGCATATTGATGACATTTTTGAAGAAGAAAAGCGGACAGCAAAAGGATAAAACATTGAAGATCCACATTTGATCCTATTAGCATTTCACGCCAAAGCACTTCATCAATCAAGGATGTCGCGTTCAAAAAACATAGGCTCGGAAAGGAAGCAGATTTAGCACCGCAAGAGACAAAGTTTGTGAATAATCGCCGGCGATTGGCCGCAGAGCATTGGCACATGCCATGCACTCCCCATGAGCCAAGTCGATTTTGGTTCACGTCGGGTTCTTTAAGGTGATCGTTTCTTCCTGTTATGAGTGACAAGGAGGATACTCGTTGATCACGGAAAAGATTACGCAGTTGTATGATGCTAACAACCAGCTTCTGTTGAAGCACTCGAAGTCACGTCATCCACTTTACTTGTCGCAGACGCAGTCCTCAAACACCAGACTCTCTCTTTCTCACTAATGTAAGAATGTCGCGTCGGTTGGAACTAGATCATTAGTTTTTACAAATTAGTTCCGGGATCAGGCCGATCAAAAAACATCTGATTGAAACAGAAGCCTAAAAAAGCGCTGTGCGACCATTACGATCGTAACGATTGGACGACCGATATGTATGCGCCCAGAAAGCGCAGACGGGAGCATCACATGCAGGCGGTTCAAAGGACCGAGTTCCAGTAGTCCGTTGACCCCAGACAGCGAGACCCTGCGAGGAAAAAGTGCATCACAGGAGATGGTACAACATCACGCGCTCAATGGCGACCCTACGACACAGTCTGTCTACCCCAACCTTAGATAAAACACCAGCGGGAGACGCCTTATCCTGGGGAAAAATAGAAGAGGACGGCCCAGAATCGAAGTTTGCAAAAAAATGAAACTGGAAGTCGTCGCCTTGTAACTTTCACCCCACGCCTGCATAATGTTCCACTGGAACCTGAGCCCACAACTTCGAGGCCGAGTTCCCGTGCGTATGCGCTCTTCTGCAGTCACGTGTTGTAGTTAACCACGACGATCCATCAAAGATATTTCCAACCATGGGTCCCTCACAGGAACCACCGAAAAATGTTGGGGACACTTAGGGGACGAATTCCCCAAGACTCGACTGGGGATATATTACCGGACGCATAGGGTCGACGGCAGTGACTGTTTCGAATGCCGCGTCATAGGACCCATCGAAAAATGATGGGTCCTGCGGTGAAATCCCCAAGTGCTTCTTGCTGCATGTCGGGGAGACGCCCCGAGGTTAGGCATAGCCCTCTCCTGTTCGAAAACATACCTTACGGCCATAGGAGTTCCCGCAGCGAAGAAAGTACCGCGCTGCGAAGAGCGAAAAAGTTGCTTTCTGCCATAGCGAACCACACCCAACTTTCGGAGTAGATCACAGCAGAAAGTCCAATTAGGCGTGCAATCTTTTAAAACCGCTTCGAGGCAACATTGCGTCTCACAAAATGCTGAAAGGGCAACTTGGACTGAGCAGACCTAATTTCAGAATGGCGAATCCTATCCTTTCTTTGCGAAGCTGGCACAGTATAAATCTAGGGCATTGGGTGTGAATAAGGAAATGCTAGAAAACACCTGTTTCAACGATAGTCGGAAAACGGTCCACATTTATAGGCGTACGTTTAAAGGAATATCCTACGGGAAATGGCCGTAGTTCACTTCCAGCTAATGAAACAGATCGAAAACTACAGGGGGGGGGCAAAAAAAGACATTTTGTCTCCAGACTCAAATGGATTTAATCACACTTTGCTCAGCTCAAAGCGTGTGCTCCCAACTTAGAATTGAAGAGCGCATTTCATTTCATAAGAAAATCTTCATAGTGGCCATCTACGTGGACGGCATCAGAAAAGTTTGCCCCGGAAACATGGTGCTCTGGTCGAGCTCAATGGGGTTCTCGACTGATCGTGTACCGTTACGACGGGTTCCGAGGGGGTTTGCATAGTTAGAGCTAATGTCCCTAGGAAACTATCCCACGTTGAATCGATCCAAGAAATTATGTAAGAGCTTCAGGCTGAAGCAGTTACTGTAGGCCTGAGCTCGACGACGGTGACAGATGACGTCATATTCTGAAGACGGTGAGGGTAGTGAAGGAGGGCCTGCGTGTACTTATAGAGGGACATTTAGGGAATATTTTGCTGAGGAACTTCCGTCAACGACGGCAATCTCTGCGAAGAAAAAAAAGGCCGAAGTGCGACATGGGCAAAATGTCTTTTTTTTTGCCCCCCCCCCCTGTAGTTCTGAGAAAAGGAAATGAAGACAACCAAGAATTCGATGATGGTTGGGATATGTTGCAGATTTCGCTAAACCAAGGACAGGATATGAACTGAACCCTGACAAATCCGATATTTTTCCACGGATATGTACACGATTGCCGCCTCCGCTTGAGCTAAGAATTTGCGCTAGCACACTGATAAGCAGACAAAGCCGATTTGCCTTCAGCCCTTGTGACGAGAAGAACTTCATCTCTCTACGTATGTCCTTTTGAAGCACTCGTAGATGTCCGCCTCTTCTTTGGATTACCATGTTTGGGCCCAAACTCAGAAAGCTGAAAGTACTTTGAGAAGAAACTCACGAGGCATCACGGCTGAGTTTTCGTTGTGTGCGTACTGCAGATCGGCCACCATAGTCGACATCGTTGAATTCACGTAAAAGTTGCAACTGCGACAGATTCACAGCTGCGATGCAAACTGAGCCCGAGATATGGGGGCAATCCACCATAGGTCCTGAATTGGCATCCAATAAACGGATATGACGAATGTCCAATCAACGATGAACGATAACAACACAAATGAGCACAGAGAAAAACAAAAAATGAGCCAAGCAAAACGAACAAGAGTAGGAAACCGTGTGAACAAGGCTATCCCCATTCGTCGTTCTGAAAGATAAATAGTCACGACGACCTTTGTCACTCCCTTCTCCTCATACCTACATGAGTTCCAACCGACCCAAAGTTAACAAAACTTTGTGAAAGCTTCAATTTTGTTCTTGCAAATATTTTATCGAATGATCCCGAGGCTGGCAGCATGCCCAATTACGGTAGCCCCAACGCAGGTCCTGTAACGATTATTCTTTCAGCGCTCCAATGTTGCGTCCTTTAAACTTGTTCACTATTTCTTTTCAAAGGCCTAAAGTTGGAGTTTTGATTTTAATGATCACTGTTTTGGTGGTGGTTCCGTGTTGTTTAAGACCCTGAATATGTTTAATTTTGGAACATTGGTTATTTTATTAGCGTTGTAGTTGCCTTTGGGGTTCGTGCTCTACTTAATTTTTTGAAGTTTTGTTTTTACTAAGGTATTAGACTTTGTTCAGGTAAAAAGCGTCATCTGCAAAGATGAAACTTAATTTCGCCAATCCGGCGACAGGTCAACAAAAAATGTTCGAAATCGATGATGAGAAGAAATTGCGCATGTTTTACGATAAGCGTATGGCGCAAGAAGTTGAGATCGACGCCCTGGGAGAGGAGTGGAAGGTTCGTTTGCATTATTTTTCTATTTACTTATGTTCTTGTATTCTTTATAAAATTGTACCTACTTAACCCCCTTGCTGAAGCAGGTGCGGGAGCTGGCGGCGAATGTAGTTGCTGAGGAGTTTCTTGTATCACGTTTATCCAACATTAGAACTAGTTAGAACGCAACGCGAATCCTATGGTAGAGCCATTTTCAAGTTTCAATGCTCGCGAGGAACGTGTTTTTTGGTCCTTTCTTCTGGTGGGCTTTTCCGAGAGGTTGTCAACGTGAGAGAACCTTCAATTTCTTGAGAGAACCTTCAATTTCTTTGGTCCACAAATATTGGCATTCCTTTATAGTTTTTGTTTTTGAAAATTTTGCAGAAAACTTCGGTAGGAGTGGGAACCACTAAGCAAAAAATTTATTCGAGGGACAGTTTTGAAGAGGGGAGGGTAGTGTGATAGGATTGCACACGTACACTTCACCAAGCGATTTCTCGAGTTGAGCTTAAAAAAACAGTAGATGATAACATGTGTTTTGGTGGGACCAGACACAAGTCGAGTACTCAAGCAGTACACGCCACGGCTATCCTTCTTTTCTTGGTGGTTCGGTCTGTTTTCTCTTTTCTGTATTGGACTTGCCATCGATCGGCTTTTCTTTCTTCCTGGATCAGAGTCTAAAGCGACTAAGGTTAAGCACTTTTAAAACAGGTCGCGGTTCTTCCAATGTCTTGTTTCTCCTCGCTTTTGGTCTCACCCAGTGAGGGTACGGTAGCTGGTGCTGCCTACAGAAATGTCAACATTTGCAGGGGAGAAAATTTCAATGGGGGTGATTCTTTTCGCTCCGCAATACCCACCCGGCGCTTTTTTCCTTTGTGTAAATTGAATTACTTTAGGCGGCATAGGCTGTCGCACAACATGCCTTTGCTTACGGATGAGACCCTTTTTTGTTTTGATATCACTCCTTATTTTGTTTGAATTTTTGTGCTTTGTTTGAATGTATTTTCGGTCTTAGTTTCGCTACGGTTCGGTCGAATTATGGGCCTGCTTGGAAGGGTGTGGCAGGTTAAAATGAGAACATTTCCTCAAATCTTTTTTGATGAAAAGATGTCCAAATCTTTCAAAGATGGTCGCTTACTTAGTTACCTCTTATAAACTTCCCTTATTTTTTGAACGCTTCAACCGCGAATAGTCGAGGTCGCGGTAAACCTTCGAGTTCTGGCGGAAAAACAGAAAAAATTATTGGGAATCCACAGCGGAGTTTAGAAGAGGTCGTGGCCAAGTAAATGGTGCACCACTGATCGGTTGGTTTTATTTCGCTGATAAAAGAAGCATGAATTAGATGCTGACTCCTTATTTTCTTTCTGGCTAATTCTTGGTGATTCAATGTTTCATTAGGATCTATGGACAACTTGAACTCAGTCCTTTAAACCGCCTCGATATGATGCTCTCGCCTGCGCTCTCTCGCTTCAACAGCGGCTTATGATTACTGTGATCTCACACATTCAAACTTTTGCGTTGATTTGACCTCCCCCACCTCCGAGTCCCTCGAGCCGTTCTCCGATCGTCTGTGCCTGGCTTTTCGCGGCAGAGGACATAGGGGAGATTCAAGTAGTCACATCATCGTTCCATTGGGCAAGTTTGAAAGTCAACACTTACAACGACTGTAGAAGTGAGAAATATTGTTTCGTAAAGCAGATAAATTCCTCTAGAATGATTCATGAAATGATGTAAAAAGCATGTGGTTTTTGCGGAGAAAATCCGGAAGGAAAACGGCATTAGACCGTAATTATCATTTGCAATTGTCCGATCGCACAACCGGGTATGGAACAGCTACGTTTCGATCGTCCGACCTCATGAACGATACGATCGCGATTGCTAACTATAGCTGCGGCTCTGCTTGAAGACTAACCTCATATGTATGTTCTGCAGGTGTGAACTTCATTTTTAGTATGCCTCAACATTGGCGTATTATTTTGGCCTGTTGGACAAAGAAGTTGTTGGTATTGATAGGATTGAGCCGTCAACTGCCTCATTCCAAATGCATTATCCTGTTCAAACGCTTTTTAAACTTGTAGGGTTATTGCGCTTCCAATAATTCTTTGTAAGCACCATCACATGTTGCCAATCTTGACTAGTGCTATCTTCAGAACAATTTTCTTTCTGTATTTGATATAATTACCACTCAGAGGCGGATCATACAAGTAAAAGTCGAAGCCTTGAATCTATAATGAAATGCCGCCATTTTCCAGCACATTATCAATTATACCATAGGTACATTGTTTAGTCCACGAAACTATTTTTCGTAAGCAAGTTTTTTTTTCAATTTTTTTTTTCGAGAGTAGTCAATCAAAAAGTGGATCGGGAGTATTATCTGATCTGAAACTCGAACAGCATTGTAAGCCTGTACGGTTAGGAGAAGCGGGCGCTCAACTTACCGCCTGTTTCCGATCCACGATCTATATTTTGACCGTTAGGTGACCGCTAGTGATTAGAGGTTTTCGGTTAGAAGTGAAGGTATTTTATAGAATAGAAACCTGAGGATAACGGCTACCCCTACACTCGAATGAAGCCTGAGTCAAGTATGTACAGTAGATGCCACAAATATGTATAGATGGAGGCGATAACATTTATTTTAGTTAAATAACATTACGCTGCGTTGAAATGTTTTTCACATAGAAGGATTACAATAATACCGACTATAATAAGTTACGGATCACAGGCTGTTCAGGAAAATCTAACAAGCTTGGTAAATGTCGTGAAGAAGTCGCCTCGGAACATTTCCTTCCATGTATCTACCCGACATTTCAGGGATACATTGTCCGCATCACTGGAGGAAAGCACAAAGCAGGTTTCACTATGAAGCAGGGAGTTGAGCAGCGGTCGAGTCCGTCTACTGCTCGCAAGGGTGACTACTTGTTATCGACCAAGAAAGGCTGGAGAGCGAAAAGAGGAAGTCTGTTCGTGGATGCATTGTTGACGCCAACCTGTCCGTGCTGTCTCTCGTTGTGGTGAAGAAAGGTGAGCTTTGCACTGTTTCTAGCTTTTCAAATGCTTTATATTTTTTTTTACTCATCTAGGAAATCCAATACATCCAATATATTTATCCGGCTTTCTTAGTGTAAATGTGGTCCCAAGTGTAGCTGATTAAACTTCACTGCCTTTCATACGTGTTCCGTGTTTTTATTGTGCGCACCTTTGAGTGTAGTTCAAATAAATAAAGATACTTCCCTTTGCTGTGCCAATGGTGGTACATTTATAAGTTGAAGAATTAGCTTTAGATTAAGTTGAACAGTTTTTTGTGCGTGCCCAGAGTGAAAATTCGTTGTCCGTCAATCATTTAGAACTGAATAGAAGCTCTGTATACTCAATAATCTTCCGAATTTTCATTTTGCGTGCAAAGTTCTCGAAAAGTCGTCCGGTACTGTTGAGGGAGTCTTATGAAGGAAACAAGCCCATTTCCACAATACTGTAATCAGTAAATTATAAGTAACATTTGTCGTTTATCTATCTTCATCATTTTTTTATCGTATTATCCCGCTTGGGCAGGCTTGCTTAGTTATGTCGTGACGAAATCCAAAAGAGAAAGAGAACAAAATCTCATATACATAGTGAACTGTACGAACAGTCTCTAAAAGTTATTGTGTAGATGGTTTGTTCGACCGCATTCAATATTTAGTTGCTGTAAAATATTTCATATGTATCTATAGTCAGTATACCGCGGCCGATCGTTCAAGTCGTACAGGGAGGTTCAGAATTAAAGAGTAGCATTACATTAAAATTATCGTTTAATGTTGTTTTGCTAGAGCTTTTTCTCAGTCGAACGCCAAACGAACTGGAAACAACCAAGCTACTTCACCCGATTGGTAACCGTACAGTCACTTGCAACAAAGATTGGATAATTTGTCGTTATAACCTATTTACTTAATTATTTAGTTTAGACCAGTGATAGAAGAGGGTTAAGAATAGTTATTTTATGATCTATTATTGGAATGCGTTTGAGTACAAGTTGAGGCCAAGGGTGCAATGATATCTAAGGCATTGTTTTTAAAGTTTTAAATAAGAGCAAGCGTTCATTGAGCCTGGACAAGAGCAGATTTCACGTATACTAAGAGAGCAATTATCTTCAATAGCTTGCATTTTAGCGTGGCCAGATATTGAAACTACAGACAAGGTGCTGCCTCCAGTCTCTGTGGTTGTGGGTGGGGGTGGTCCAAGGGCAACAAATCGCAGTTGTTAATCTTTTCTAAGGAACGAATCCACGCAACACATGTTGACGAAAGTAGAGTTGGATTGAGTGAGTGTATGAGTTTGTGGCAGAAGGGTAGAGAAGAATTGTGTCGATAAGATGGATTTTGCTCTTTAGTGCACAGTGTTTGTGATGTCGACTAATGTAAGATTATTGAGCATTGAGGAGTAAAAGAAATATTACAAGTAAATCTACCTTAACAAGAGCCTAACATGATTTAAGTGTGAAAATAGGCTATCTGTATCCATATGGCTTTGGGTTGGGGTTGGGGTGGCGTAGGCTAAGAATGACAAGAAAATTGAAAATGCTTTGCGTGAGCAATGTTGGAAATAAAAAATGCAAATACAGGAAGCTAAGTTGTATTTAGGAAAACCTTCCCGTATTATCGCACCCAAAATCCAGAGACTCATCACGCCGACCGTCATTGGAAGACGTAAGGCCCTCCTCAGGAAGAAGGTACAACAGCGTAACAAGTCTCGCGAGGAAGCTGCTGCATATATCATAAACTCATGACCAAGTTCGCAAAGGTGAAGTTATTCATTGTTCCCTAATGTCGAGTGCCCTCCTCACTATATCCAAATTCAGGAGGTGAAGGATCAAAAAGTCGCCCGTAGAAGATCATCCGCTTCGAGGTCATCGGAGAGTGATGTGAAGAAGGCTGCCAAGAAGTAAACGGGATTGTTTCTTGTTATGAACCCCGTTTGTTTCTACTATAAATGTTTATTATTGTTTGCTGTCATTAACGGCTGGTAAATTTCTGAAGACACTTGTCGTAAAAATAGAAACTGCAAACTAAAGAATAAAGAGAATAGAAAATAATATAGAAAACAAAAAATATAATAAAAGATAATAACAAACAGAAAAAGTTTTGCATACTAATTATGAATAAGAAATGACAGGATAAACAGCGTCTGATGTCGTCGTTGTCAGGTTCGCTGCAGTGGACATCTTGCTACTACTGCCAAACATATACTGGGGAATTGAGTGACACTGGAGATTAGTCAACTGGGGGGGGGGAGCGAAACGCGTACAACGGACGTCCTAGTCGGTGAAGCGGGCAAGGAAAGGCATTATTAGGACAATCAAGAGTAAGGAACCGCCTTCAAAAACAAAATAGATTGGTACATAGAAGAGTAACTAAGGACTCTAAGAGGAGCTGGCGGCGAGTGTTCCGTAAGGGTAGCCGGCACGGCTGTGGAGTCGGCGATCTCCGCTATTGCGCATTTCCTGAAAATTGATGGTGAATTAGTTGTAATAGGCGAACATGGTCTTTTCTTGTTTCATATCTGCAGTTCAAAAATGTGGAAGAGGCACTATGCAATTTTGCTGCGAACATCGCGCATCGGGTTTGACAACTGATAAGCGATTGCAGTCGTCGGCCTCTAAGATGTGTTTAGAATCAGGGGTGGACGGCGGCGGTCGCTTGGTATGCGATGAGGGGGATCGACAATGCGCTTTGTCCCCTTCATGCTGTGGCAGAATAATTGTGTTAGATTTTATTATTTTATACTCAACCATAAACAACGGTTGGTCTAAAATATGTACTATTCTGAAGCGAGGTCCACTCGTCGGTCCAATTTTTCACCACGTTCAATTCATCTTTTATTCTCAATTTTACGTGGTAAAATAAAACGCCAGATATATAGTAAGTAAGATCTTGCAATATTAGACATCTACAATTAAGGGCAGTTGGTTGTTTGAACCCGGGATTGTTTGCCCTCCTCCTTTATAGGTCACCTAGGATTGCTACACAACAAAATGTCGGCGCACACTCGCTCGCGTCAGGTGGCTCGCTATAAATCTGACGCCTGGACCTTTCAGGTCTCAAGAGGATTCAGCGGGTCATCAACATCCTCACTTCGCAGCCATTGACGGTTGGAAGTGAGGGCCCCAAACCCTCTGGTCTCATGGGGTTGAACGGGTGCCTACTGCCTTCCCGGCAAGATTCCAGGATAACGGGTGGAAGCGGGGGCGCCAAACCTTTAACAAACTATGGCGCAAAAAATCATGCAAAAAACATGGAAGTAGGGAACCACATGAGCATAAATACTAACATATACAAGAAATATTACTCCATAATACGTATAGGAGGAAAGTCCAATCATATGCCTCTGATTCAATCCTCGCCACACTCGTCCACAAGGAAAGACCAGGACCAGCTGGCTATTACGTAAGATAGACCCAATCACCGTCGGGTCGTTTCACTTTAGGGGGCCGATACGTGCTCATGGCGGGTACGAAAGAGGCCGCAGAATACAACGCTCTCCAGAGGCGGGGAGCAGGGATTAAGAGACCCGTAGCACGATATAACGTGGTAGAGGCGCTCGTATACCGTTTCGTGCTCGGACTGGGGAAATCCCTCTCGCCTTCCAAGTGCCTCTCAGCGTTGCCCGGTTCAACACGACAATCATGGATGCCGCAGCAGGGACACGTAAGACTTTTTGATTATCAGCAACGTTCAACTGGCTTAGAGGGATGTGTGTCAGGACGCCATTCCATACACTCACCTGACAGCTAGGTAGACATAGGAGACGTCCGAGGCAAGGCTGGTCACCGCTTCGCCACAAGGCACACACGACGACTGCCGGCTGGCACTGACCGTAGGGGGCGGAGCCAATGGCGCAATGGGCGCATTTGCGCATTGGCATCCGAGCACGAATGGGCCGGGGCGCACGGTGCGCCCACGGGCAACGAAACCCACCCCACACACCCAACCCCCCACCCCCCCCATCGATCCGCAACAAAATTCTACAATCAGCTTCAAACGAGCTAGGCTAGTTACGTATTAATGCTGCATAGGGAGGATGGTTATGAGCTAATCCAGAATGTGTGTCATAAGATTTGCCGAGGATGTGGGCTTCGCGGGATAGTGAATGGCATTTTTGATAAGTTGTCGACTCATCGGGACGTGACTTGAAGTCGCAATTAGTTCGCTTGTGCAGCTAAGGGAATCAGACTACGGAAAACCGCCTATTATGTGCAACACTTATTATGTTATCCCTCCAGCGCAGACGCCGCACTCAACCTAGCGTCAGTTTTAGGCAGAGCTCGCACCATCACAACATAAATTCCAAAATATATAAGAGACAGTTGCAAGTAGAGGGTTAGGATGGTCTTTATTTGGGTGCCGCTACCGTACCTCATCAGTCCACTTTAAATCCGTACGTGACGTTTTGAAAGCGACTTCCGTTTCTTACCACGATAATTGCGGGCGAGTCCCCCCGATTTAGTCAGTTTCCCGTCTCCCCACACAGGTTTGTGGACAGATTGGGATTCTCCTGTGTGTGGTGTGTTGGAAGAACGAAAGTGCTATTAAACTATTTTTCGATTTGTGAAATTTTATTTAACTTAATAGACTTGGCATGGGCGGTTGAATAAACCAGCGCATGATTCAGCGATGAGTGCGGTTGTGGATGAATTTGCCGTTGCCGGTAGGTCGTTACGGGTCATCCATGTGTGGTATTATAAGTGGATTAATAATTAGCTAGAGGGGGGACGAAGGAGGTTAAATATATTATTTGATCAAAACAGAGTACATATTCTGCATATATTGGGGGGGACTGAAGGCGAACCGGGTGCTAAGAAATTTTCAGGTGCGTTTAGGCGAATGGTGGTGCAGAGATCATAGAGGGCGCAGTGTTGAATTGTCTCGCGAGGGGGGGTTGCAAAGGATATTGAGGAGGACGGGTTAGCTAAGAGGCTTAGAGTAGGGGGGGGTGTGAGAGGTGGGCGGTTAGTGTAGAGTGTGTGGGAATGGTGTGCAGGGGGTTTTGAGAGCAGATCTTGTGTGGAGGGTGGGCGGGCGTTGATGTCATTGGAGTGTCATTGTGTGATGATGTGTCGAGCTGGGGTGTGAGGGTGTGTTGATAGTTTGGAGAGACTGGGAAAGAGAGAGTGAGGGGGGTATACAATACGATCACAGTGTGTGTGTGGCAGGTGCTGCAGCGAGTGCGTGGTTTGCGCTTGCTGCGTGGAGCGGGCGGGGAGAGTAGCTGAGTAGTGTCGATTCCCCATACTGATCGTATTCCATGGCGTTACCGTAGCTACTGCAACTTTTCTTGACCTAACTAATGAATTGTCGTAAATTTCATGACTGTATTTGTGGCGGTGGGGGTTTCAATACATTGACGACAACGTGGACCGCATACGACCCACACGCAATCCGCGTGGGACGGTGTGGGCCACATGTCGCCCGCACTCATGTGATCCTTTTTGTGTGTATGCGACTTCTGAGCTGGTCTTTTATGTCCATTCTGTAGATCATATCCTAACATACTGTGAACAATTTCGTTTTCAAAATTATCAGATGTGTTTTGTTTGGCAAAGATCCCTGAACTAAAAGGTTTATTCCTAGGTTTCTTTCATTTTCTCGAACATGTGTTTGGAATAAGGGTAATGTAGACGCAGAAGCATATTGGAATGTACATGTGTTTCGATTGGACCAGTCCCTGCGAAAAGGCTTGTGACGGCTAGTCCTGCGAAAGTCAATGAATTATGCCTTCTTACTACCTTTACACGTCCTTCTGCTGGAAGTCTACAGCTATACCCCTGGATACCGCGCATTGAAAATTCCTTGAATGCGCTTTTTATTTCATTTTTTGTGCATTTTCAACTAGAAATCTATATTTTTAAGGTTGGCTGGCCTCTTCCATGAAATCACCGGTCCCAGTCGGCCAAAAAAGTCAAAGCGAGCGCGGTTGGTGTGTCAGTGCTGTTGAACGATTTTATAGCGGGCGGTATCGCTTTGGCCGAATAACCGAAATCGCATGAACCAAGGGTTTCTTCGTGCCAGCCCTTGTACCTGTGGGATAGAGCACGATATCCGTTTGGACCAATTTTGGCCACTCGCCACCCGCATTGCCGAATTCGACTTATGTACACGATATGGCGCAGTGTGGCTCGAGGTGGGGGCAGAGTCAACCCTGCGTTGCGCAGTTCGCAACGGCACGTTGAGAGATCCTCAACGCACGCTGTATGGGCGGAGACGCAGACGGCTCGAGCATGCGAGTGTGAATGTTCGCGCGAGAGAACGTGTCTAAACTGCGCAACGTGGCCGTTGAGAACTGCGCAACGCACGGTTGACTCTGGGTGGGGGAGGCAGTCGCGGCCAGGGCGCGTGGCATGTTAACTTTTCTCAGTGTAGAGCGGGAAATCCGTGAGCCAAGGGGAGTGTAGGCAGTCTAGTCGAGGAAGGGGAGGGAGGGCAGTCACTTGACATGCGTAAAGTTGAAATGTTTGAGCTTCCACTATGTCATGTGCACTGGCCCCACCCCCCCCCCCGAGCCACGTACAATGGTACATTCTATTTAACTTGACGCGAAATCACTACAGTACGCGCTGCGACTCGTCTACTGACTCTGCCCTCTTGCCGCGCGACGGGCCTACTGTAGGGAACCCAGGTATTTGCTTTCAATTTCTGGCGGTATCATTCTTCGAAAGAGTTGGGGCCGGAACATGAGGCGCTGCTGCAACCGCTGTGACCTGAGTATTGTATTTTGCCTGACGAACGCTCACTCCCAGGCAATAGTAAGCTGTGCATGACATATATGGGAAGATAAAAAAAGATCGATATTCGATTGCTCCTCTGCTTACTGTATAATTCCTGAGCCAAACTGGCATGCGTCTATACGACTTCGAAAGTGAGAAATCGTGGGTAGCGCAACAGTTGCAGAGACATTTCAACGTGGAATGTCGTGGCGAGAGCTGATTTTGCTGGTTGGATTCACTACACTTTTTGGTGGAACTGCCGGCGATGACCACTCGGATTGTAAGTTTGATCTCTAAAAGCTCGATGGAAGACTCTAAGATAGTCTTCACCGCAAAGACGTTGAAAATTCTCATTGATGCTCATTCCAGCCTTTTGCGCTGACGTCAATCCTCTTGTTGACGACATTCAGAGGTACAGAATTATACAATGGCATACGGAAATGAGGGAAGAGATCGCAAGAGGACTGGCCCAGAATCATCACGGCGAACTACTACCACCAGCTAAAAATCTTTACATAATGGTGAGGAACATTTCCCTCTGATAAGCCGGCATATGAACAGTCTTGTTTTCGAAATTGTAGGCATGCCCCAGGATCAGATTACTGTGGTTCTGAACACGGATGTATTGGTGTGAAAGGGGCAGTGAAAAAAAGGAAAAGAATCCGTCGAAAACGCTTAGGTTAAGGGCTCACTCACCTTCCTAATCGGCTGTGCTAAGGGAATGAGAGACTAAGCGCGGAGAGGAGAGTATGAGGCGAGAGAGCGCAACAGATGAGAGGGCGCCAGACAACAGCCTGATAAAGAAAAATTGCAGCTGCAGCAGCTTACTTTGCAAGGCCCTAGCGCTCTTGTCGGTTGGTTTCCGTGCACGGGAATGCCACATCTGTGTGTCCTCTAGGGGTCTATACTACAGACAAAAGGGAATCGTTCACATGACGTCCAGCTGGGTTGTGCCTTTAAGAAAAATAGGTTGTGGTTAACTCCAAACGTCTGTCAGTGTCTTTATAGCGTTCGGCAAAATACTCATGCACCAATACTTCTATGTTATTTTGAAATCTCAAGTTTAAAACGAATTGATTCTGATTATGAACATTTCATAACAAACGTAACAATCCAAAAAGTACTAGCGCCTCCCAAATTGAATCTGGCCTTCAAATTTTTAACGCTCCCTTCAGATGCGGTAATGCAGGTAGTGATGTCTCACATCTACAAGCTCTTCGCTACTGCAAGATGTGCAACCTATCACCACAAAAGTGACTAACCTCGCAAGGCTTTTTAGGCAGCAACATGGCAAAACTGTTAGATTTGTCCTTTCAGCCAGCATACATACAAATATACTTATCTTCTAATATTTCTAGAAGTGGGATAGCTCAGCGGTTAAAGACTCCACAACCTGAACATGATCTTGAGTTGGTGAAGGCCTTTCCTGTCAAGTTTTTCGCGTCTATTCCCCATCCCACCTATCCGAGGATAAGTAACATACAGTAACATACAGATAAATAACATGGAGGAGAGCATTTGATCCTGACTTATGTTTTTATAACCAAGAAGGTCACCATGGGGTGTTGTGGAGACTAGGATACGAGGGAGACATGATGGGCAATGGTCCATGCTTGCGGTGATGTACAGACGGCAGGGTGGCTGGAGTAAGCATCCATGAGTGAGTGTATCGATGATGATCATGGTGGATGGCATCGTTTCTTGAGCGCAGATGGCGGGGGGAGGGGGGGGGAGAGAATGAGGGAAGAAGGACTGGGACTGAATACTGTCACAGCGCCTTGATAGAGGAACATTGAGGATTTCTTCCTTGAATTGCTCGGCCTACAGTGCAACATTAAATTGCAGACGTGTTTACGAGCAAGGTGTCTTCCTGTGCCACCCGTATGCATGAAGTGCGTATGTAATCACATTTGTAGGCATCCTAGTATCGCGACAATAAATGCAAGAAGAACCTCCTTAAATGAATGAGAGATTCTGATTACATTATACATGATTTTCAGAGGTGGAACTGCTCGCTTGAAGCTTTAGCACGAGAACAAACTCACAGTTGTCATCACTCAGTGAACACTTCTCTTCCATATGGTCAAAACATCATGTAGTAAGGGTCTTCAAATAATAGTCAATAGTTAATATAATATTATATTAAAATCAATTGTTGAAAGGTAAGGTACTCTAATTTACGGTCTACAAGCCCGCACGCCACGTGTATAAACCCCTACCCTAGCACCTCAAAAATTATGATGGCTAGAGTTACTTGTTTAATCTTTAGAATATTTACATCACTTTGAATATTTCGTGTAGATATGAATGATTTTTCTATCTACTTATTCATCTACTATCTTCTCCAAATCATTCTGCCAAGGGAGGGATCGTTTCTCCAACCTCTCAAAAATGCAAACGAGACCGCGACTGCTTTTTGAATCGGGGATTTTGGAAAGCAGATGATGAACGTGTTAGGAAGCTCATTTCTTGCATCTGTTGAACCTCGCCATAGATACAGTACGACTTTATTTGACCTAATAGCAGATTTTGTTAGGTAACGTCTCGGCGATATCGCCTTCTTTAGAGCCTTCCCAGATGAGCAGATATGAGACTCTTCAGAGAGCTCTGATCAGTCTAATATCTGCTATACTGTCGCGTCTGTGAGGTAATTGCGCTGGTTTGGGAAGGCTGTGAAGAAGGGGAAATGACGTTAGCCAACGGAACATTAAAATTCGTGGGCTCCAAGGAATCTTCCCGGGGAAATCTTGCAGTCTTTCCAACATGAATATGTCAGTTGTGATCACTAGAGACAACGTACAAAGTTTCACGCACAAAGATTCAGTTTCCGAAGAGAAACAAACTTACAAAAATACACTCTATGGACGGTCGGAAGAAGGTCGCGCGGTGCCAAAGGCGGGGCTCGCCCCGGGTTAGGGTGGCCACGTATCAGGCGACGCAATGAAAGAATCGGGTTGAAGCGTGCGATTTTGAGAGTAGAGACAAATCGATCGATAGAATAGGATGCAGTAGAAGTGAGATGTAATGCAATAAGTCAAAGGTCAGAAAGAGTTTCCTAGTGACGCACTCTGGGAACCAAGTGAAGCGATTCCATCGCTAGCATTTGTGGCAGATGTACGACAGGGATCTACTCCCGGTTTTTTGAACTGATGTACAAAAAATGCATTTTTTTGTGCTTTCCGTACTTGTCGTGAACGATGGGTCTCAAGTCAGTGACCTATGGATGATATGAAATCTTTTTTTCCGGGGAGGATTCCTTTGAAGCAACAATCCCAGGACGAATTTGCGGGTAAATACCGTTGATAATGTAGTTATAGGCGACAATTTGACCGATAGTGACGAAAAAACCAAAGAAAAACGCCGAACAGGGCTTTAAACAGGGACTCCCCTTCTGCCGCTTCAGCGATGTGGGAAGACGCGCGTTGGACGAGTTGTCTGAACTTGCCCCACTAAATGCGCTCCAGTTGCATAACACTAACATAATTACATAACACTATACATAACATAACAACATCACAACAACAAAAAAAGAAACAATTCCAGTGCAACAGGCAGGATCACATTGATTACTTTAAAGGACAGAGTTCAAATACTCCCTGTGGTCCCAAAACGAGCACGAATGCCTCCGTAGCCAATCACGGCTGTCAAATGGGAGGTCCCG
>MU868494.1:48522-62765 GCA_036418205.1 Ostertagia ostertagi | reverse complement strand
AATCAGTACATGCCTACAAGGAAACAGTTCCTCTTCATTAAACAATACGGGTTGTTTGGAGTGCTGGTGTTCGGAGACGTCGAACACGGCGAAATTCGTTTCAGCGCCAGGTTTTCAAAATAATACAAGGCGGGCTAAAATTACGGTAGCATTAGCGTGCCGCTTGCAGTTTTTATTTATAAGCAGCAGAGGTGTTGGTATTTTGTGTATTTATTTTGGTGACTCGAGTTCGAGATCAGTTCGTCAGATGATGTTCCAAATCCGGAATGAGCAGTCCTTTTGACCCTCGAGAACAATTACTCCTTTTCTCCAACGAGCTGGTTGATTGCACTACAAAGCAAGACGATTCACAGTCTTCACGAAACTTCAGGTGACGACCATCCAGAAGTACGATAGCTTATCTGCTAACATCAATAGATCTGGAAGCGAACGAAATGTATTCGTGATTCCAGGAGCAAAATCTCGAAGATACATGCGGAGCAGCGCTGGGATTTAGCCCGCTAAATCCGTCGATTGGTCACCAAAACTGCTGTCGGGCCCATTTTTCGGCAGAAGTTTTTGGCATAGTTCTCAAGAAGAAAGGTTAGAGGCATGAAATGTCTAACTCACAACCGCTGCAAGCAAATTTAAAGGATAGCAAGGGTTATAAAAGTCGCTGTCTCGATTCCGCTACGGGCTTCACTAGTTGCACGTTTCCATTGAAGAGAAGAATTTTGCTGTCGGACCAGTATTGCTTGTGAAGGACAACCGAACCAATGCTATTGACACGCCAGGTCTACTCATCCATGAGAGCTTTCGCAGAAATCCGTAAACACGAGATAAAGACACCTCGGACCTCTGGTGCATAGATATCAAACTGAAATGTGAGAACCGTCTTATACCAGTTTAGCTCCGCATGCAAACCGCGCGCATCGCATTGCATTGGTGGGCTTCAGTGAAAATGGCCAATCGCAGAATATTATGTCACATGACCAAGAAACCATTAGTAAAATGCTTTGAAAAAAAACCCGCTAGACAAAGCACCAACGTTTCTGAAAATTATCCCTTAGTGCGTGCAGTAGCATGTGGAAGTAGTTGACATGACTCTGAAAACATTTGCATTCATATGAATTTCGAATGTCTTAATCATTTTCCGCTATTAGCATTGATGTAGTACTGAAATGCGCCACAAACCATCTAGTGCCTAACTCTGATGGAGATTCAACATTGGCGCAGGCCCAACTCAATAACTTCTGGTTTTCTTGTTGAAGGATCAAAAGTAGATTATGATTATTTGCTGAATAACTGGTGTAGTTCAACAGTGTGTACACTGTGGCTACTTTTCCAATACAGTATTCGCTATACCACTTTCTGTCACCCACCACCAGGACCCTGCCACAACAATCGTATACCAATGGTGGTTCGAGAAGATTATTTGCATTCAAACGCCGCTTTTTGGTCAATGTCATTTGAAATCAGTTTATGCCACTCACCGTCATTGTATCCGGCCGGCCCTATGCAAAATGTAGGAGATACGGTTTTGCTGTCACCACAAAGACTGCGAAGAAATTGGTGATGCTGAGAATCTCAACTTCCTTATCGGCCGTTATCGATGTTACCACCTTTGATGACCCAGTATTCCCGTTCCTGTAAGATTCTCCACCATATGAGAGCCAAGATCCTACTCTCCAAGAAGGCTGCAACGAAATTGGTGTTATCCACACTTATTCGTTCTTATTGACCCACTTTCCTTCACCCACCTTCTTGGTCCCCGCCTCGCCCCACATAATATACATGAGTGAATGCCGTTACTACCAATACGAAGGACGCAAGCGGGTTGTGCTGTGTCCATTTACTACCAATACCGAAACAGCATAATTACATGGGCACAAATCACGGTAACAAGATAGTCATGGAAAAGCTGTACAACAAAAAAAAGGAAAATGGAGAGAAAAATGTATTCATTGAAGGTTAATGAACGAAAAACCACATTAATCTCCCAAGTACTTCGATCCGTTTTGAAAAAGGAGCGAAGTCTTCCACGGAATGAGTTAACCGTGACGTGTTGATGAACCGCCTCGTGTGCGCTGCAGGCTTTATGCAGCGGTTATTTGAATCCACTGACGTCCCATGGTGTTAGCAGTGGGTGCTCTTCCTCATCACGCTTCGTGCAGCATATACTAGCAGCTTTGGAAGAGAAGGTCTAGGTGGCCACTTTTCAAACGCATTGTTCTTGGGCAGCTCACCTGGCAAGGACTTCGCACAATTAATCGTGTGCAGGGTTGTGCAGAAATGTTCAATGACGTTGTGATTCCTTGTGGTCGCCGCGAAAACCTTCACTGCCCAATGATACTGAGCTTTGGTTTGTTGCAAATGTAGTTCTTGTCGCTACACCTATTCAACATTACCTCGACTAAGAAACCTTCTCATCCATGGAAAAGATCGGGCACACAAAATTGAGACGCCTCTTTCCGCTTCCTTTTCACTTTACTTGGACCACTGGAGAACTGAGTTTCTTCACGCTTACGTGCCTTCGCCACCTGGATGTCTTCTTGAGATTCTCTTCCAAGAAACGCCCATGATAGCTGACTTCGGAAAAAACGATGCACTGAATGTGTTATTGAGTATATAGTGATTGAGCAGCATCGCACGTACTTTCTCATCACTGTTACTGAGTAAAAGTAGAAGCTTCTCTTCCAAGTCGGATCAACTGTTTGCAGCAACTAGTCGCCAGATCTTCGCAATGGTGGTTGTTGCAGCCTTCCTGATGATCCTGATTCGCTTCTGCAACGTAACACCACCAGACACCTTGACAGAATAAGCGAGTCGTTATTCCATGAAGAGCTAAAGGCTCAAACTATCCAGACTAAATGAATTCCAAATGGTAAAATTAAAGAATGAAGGCCGTGCTAATAGAACCAATTCGCAAGAGCTACGCTCAAAACATCCTATTTTGAAATTGTGCATATGGGATACGCTCTTGTTACCGTAGTCTGTGGCCACCCTGAACTTTCATAGTCTTTCATGTCTTTCATTAGAACTTAGCCTTTTGAACATGATTTGTAGTGTTACACTTTGGCCCTTAGCCATTTGTCAAAAGTAGCCTTATTTTATTTGGCTTTAGCCACTTGTTTCTTGATCCGCTTGTATGTTTTTGTTTACTTGTCACGTATTTATCCATTCCACAGCTTTTTGTGGACATTGTTTTACAGTAGTTTACTTTGTTTCTATTTTTAGATTACTGAGATGCTATACTGGCAATGTAAGTTTTGATGATTTGGTGGAGTTATTATTGTATTGGTTGTGTAGTATTTTAGAGGGTGACCTTTTTTCATAATGTTGTCGATATTGCAGTGTGTTCTGTTTAACACTATTTGTAGTGATCCAGTATATCACAAAAGAGGCCTTCATCAAAACCGACGTGCTGGCCATGCGTTTATCCTAAAACCGTGTACGGATGATGACCTGTGGAGTTTGAACGATGTCAATAGCTGTTGCCTTGCCGGCCAGAATTAGTCATAAGGTTCGTCCTCATTTCATCTGCGAGTACCAAAAGAAAGGAGACCGTGATTTCCTTGCAATTACTATTCAACGGTCTTTTGAGCGTTCCCTACAAACTCTTCACCAGTATCATCCCTACATGCATTTTGCGGTATATGGTTAAGCACAACCAAGCAAGCAAGCAGGATCTTGCCATTAAATAAATCGCATTCTGTCAACCGCCTGTGATCATGGAAGTGTGTCGAGAATTTTGGATGCTTCACGTTCTGAGCTTCGTCAACTGAGATAAGGCTTTAGAGAGCTTGCAGGATTTCTTAAGCCGTACGAGTTTGGTAGGTGGAACACTATTCATTAGTCTAAATTTCGACGGAGTTGTTTTCAGAGGCCTGAACGTGTCTTAAGTGTTGGATTTACGTTTTACATTGCTGAGCGCCTCATCAACTCCAGCGGTTCCCACACCTCATAATTCTGACGGAAACCCTCGACATGCTCAGAACAGTGCGAGAAATAAACTCGCCTGCCGAGTTTTTGCCAGTGTACATAGAACGCGACTCTGTCTGCATGAGTCGATCAAGGGGTGAAATCGTCTTATACGAGAACCTCGCCATTTCATCGTAACGGCACAACTAGTGCAACGGTCTTTTATCAGTTCATTGGGGAAGGGCGTGAGGCGAGACGACACTATCTCGCAAGCTGATTAGGGCTGTACTGCAAGTGGATAATGAAGTTGCTCGGTGGAGATGAGAAGAGCATTCGTGCGGACTAGTACCTCTCTATTCGCTGACGAGATCGTTTTCTTCTCAACGCTACGGAAGCTGAAAAGTAGTAGGGAAGAAGGTGAGGTCTAACATCAATTTCAAGACTCAGTTATTGAAGAACGCTCGGTCCGATGGTGGTGAAATAAATATTGACGGCACACCTATTATGGATATTATGATATCTCATCCTATATTAATCTCGGGCCTCGATCTGAACATTTACAACGGAAAGAGCTGTAAAGAGGACAAAGAGTAGCGTGAGCAACCATTATTTCTATGAAGGAAGTCACCAGCCATCTGGTTAATCCATATCTGACACGTTTGCTTGGTTCCACTTTCTGTCGTTTGTACAGATGTGCTCGACGCCAGAACTGTATATCACAGAAGCGCTATGCTTTTCTTTTGCAAGCAGAAGTTGTTGCGAAGGGCGACGTGTGAGATCAGAAAGAATTTGAAGCAGCGATAAAAACACTTAGGCGCTTTGCGATCTGATATCAAAGCTTCATATAAAAGGGCTGACGCATGCGAATATAACATCTTCTTCTGATTTCTCAGCATTTTGAGCACTTTTCCTCTCTTGTCGATTTTATGGTTTTTCATGAGATATCTCCCATTCGATCGATTTTTATGGTTTTTCTCGTAATATTTCCCATTGTATCGGGTTTTCGCGAGGTACTGATTAATTTGTGCTTGACATACTCGTTTCTATTAATTACCCAAGGTTAAGGTAGATCAATGAATGGTCGATTGTGGTCTTCGTGCGTAACCGGTAAAAGTCAACCCGCGTGGCATAGTTGAGTTGAGGAACCACGTATTCACTGTAGAGCCTCCAAAGGGAAGATGAGAGTTGGAGTGGTTGTACTGTTGCGGGAAGCGACAGTTGCGGCTGGCCAGTGTTCCTTACGTACAATGTCATTTCATTTGCTGATCGACAGGATCGTGTTCGTTATTACACTGTCAAAAACCACCTCTTAAGCAGCGAAGTAATGACAAGAAACATTCGGAATTCTCTGCACACTTCCATTACCGGCGAGTAACTGGATGTGGTCTAGACAGCCGATTCTGTGGCGAAATTTGGCTTGCTTGGTGAGTTGCTCTCCATAGAGGAGAAGGCATCTCGTCCTGAAAGAGTAGGAAGGCAAACACTACATTTATAACTAGCCAAAGGTCAGTGTATCAAACATCATCGAATCTGGATACACTGCAGGTTTTGCGGCGATTGAATTAGTACACATGAAGACACCCTTGACCTATGTTCTGCAGAAGCTTCAAACTTCAAGCTTTAGAACAAATTATGTTCTAATTCTATCCTAAAATAGCCTAAATCCTAATAATAAATGTTCAAACTCGTAAACTCTCTTAAGAGAAGGGAAGTTTCACGGTATAGCAGGTGACCGTTAAGGGCTTATGGAGTCAGCAAGCAGTAAGCGAAATACCCGCGAAAAGCAGGTTTCTTACGACAACTCCACGTCACTCTCGCTGGAGAGATCGATCTGTGCCAGCATGCACAATTTGTAAGTTCTGTCCTGAAAAGCACAAGATTGATCTTCTGTTCGGAATGGAAAATTAATCCCGCGACTGACGACTCAGGATCCACCACCCCACGCGAAGGAACGCATCGTTCCGATCACGTATGCCCCTATAAGCATCTGATCTTCATAACAGCAATTCTTGATCTCCACCCCGACAGTTAAGCGACACTTTGTCGCCTATCCCGTCTTATATTTCGACCAAGTTGTCTCTGGAAATTGAAAATCTTCATGAAATAGGCCCACAAACTTTGCTGAAAACTGATTAAATTCAACCAACGAACACGAGAGGAGGGGATCTTCAAATGGGAATCACACAGAGTCACTTAGAGTTTCGAACTGAAGTACAGCTCATAGAATCCTACGCGAAACAACTATTTGATTATCATTCCAATTTGATGAATGCCGTCGCGGAACGCAGTTCTAATGGTTTCGTTGGTACGAGCACACCCTTCTTCTTCTACAGAGACCTCGAAACGCTCTGGCTGCGCCATGCAGTAACTCGCCACACGATTTCTCACGGATCTTCGATGTAACACGGCGCCCGCCACTCTGTTGATGATTAATCTCAAGAGCGTCCTCGTACATCCCGCGGCCTCTCTTTGCCTCTCCACCCGGTCGTCCCCAAAGCGAAACGCAGCTCGGGACGGATTAGCCCCAGTAAAGTGCGCCGTAGCTGAGCGCCTGTTCCTACCCCCTGCTGCGTGCAGCCTGTTCTCGCCCCTCCTACTTCTACTCACCCCCGGCCCCCCACCCCCGCCCACCTCGCATCCCACACACACAAGTGGCCCCTAAACGCCTAGTGGATCCTCGGGTGGCTCCCACTCTTATGCGTCGTGCATATGGCAGACTTTCCTGTGGACTAGGTCTCAAAGTATTAAAAAAATGAAGAACACTCGCAAACCGGCAACTCCACGCCTGACACGCTCAACACATCCCCACACACACGCGCGTCCACATGCTGCCGCATCATTTGATACCTCCCCCCCCCTACACCCACTGCGCCGTACGCATGTGTGGGCCACAGCGGAGCGACCTTCGGTTATTCGTCGTGACCTGGAGCTCCTGAATATATCCAGCAAAGACTTCCCTTCTCCCTCCGTGCTCAAATCCGAAAACCCCTTCACTACATGACACTGGTTCCGGGTAACGCCCTCAACACAACTCCAATACTTCTGAATAACACCCCCAGAAAAAAAAACGATTCTCCCGTCCGAATTTTTGCTTAATGCCTTGTCCGTGCAAGATCAACCATTCGCCGACCTTTTACTCCGAAACGCGCTCCCACATCGCCAACTTTGCTCCATCCAAATCGGCAGTTGTATCACGCAGCACCCCTGTTGCTAAACCTCCTCTGTTTATCACAGCCCACAGCATTCTGGTCTTTAAGCTCTTCTCACTGGTCGCTTGATTAATCTATGCTGGCACAATGAAACAACTGAGCTTCACAACTTGAGCTATTACCAGTATCACTAAACAATACGAGTTTTGTGTAGATTAAAAGTCGAATTGAAACGCTACGCAAAAGCAGCATATCAGCTGTTTGTTCAACCATTGGATAGTAAGGTTATGATAAAAATACAAGAAATGTGCAAATTTCTGTAATTCTCAGTAAATCTTACGTATGAAAGTTAAGCGACAGATTTTATTATACCCAGCACGAACCAGTAGTCGATCGTAGCGAGCACGGAATAGACAAGATGTCCCATGAAGACCTGCTCGTCATAATTCACGTTTTAGCAATTTGATATTCAAAGAACAGTCGGTGCTATAACATACAATCGGTCAAGTCCAAGAACTAAATTCAAAAACAGAGTGAGAGAGAGCTTGTGAGGACATCGCCAGAGAGCCAGTCTAAATTTAGAGAGCAACACTGCCATTAAATGTTCGAATAGTCATTTTGCAGCACCAGACGTCACCTGGTTGGCTGTCACATTGCTGAGTGATCATGGGTGAGAGAGATCATCATTAACGGCGCACTTCAACTATGGGCACAGTCCTGAAAATCGCCATAAGCCTTGTTGTAAATTATTGTGAATTTAACTAATAAATTCTCTAGGATCCTTGCTCCATACGTTTTCCATGCATATTTTTTGCTATGTGACAGCACGGTAGAAATGGTGTTTTGTGGAAGGGAGCACAGCTCTAGTCATTTTATACACGGTACTAAAGAGCATTCCTCTCTGGCCCCTCCCCAATACCGAAGATAGGAGAAGTCTTTTGGCAATAACCTATTCGAAATGAACTCTTGACAAGAACCGATTAGTATCCAGATCCAACACATCCTGCCACCATTCTGCTCTTATCTTCTGACACGTTGTAATCCTACTTAGGGGACGCATTTTAGGGACTAGGCAAGTCTATGTTTCTGGTTCAGTGCTGTTCCTGGGAACATTGCAGGGTGAAATGGGAAAAACTTCAGGAGTACTTCCACACCGTACCGGCACTTTTCAACTAGAAATCAAAGAAGTCGATTACGGGGTCGTGAGTGCTCTTGTTCCATTTCTAGTAATGGAGAGTGTAATAGGGTGCCCTCTCCCCAAGCCCCATTTTCACCAAATAAAAACTAGATCCAGGCAAGACCGCAGGGTGTTAGGTCGCAAAAACAAAGGCGCTAAGGTGAGAAGCCCTGATTCGATCATGAACTAGTGTTGCACTTCACTACGATTTCCAGGCTTCAAGTAGAAAGTAGTCACGGAGTAGAGCAGATCTTCAACTCAAAATTCAAAAGATGTCGAGCATCGCAAACAGCTCTTTTTCGGAGGAGAGCGTACCTTGAAGTGGAAGCGAGAGCAAGGACAATTACGCTCTTCTTTCGCCATAGAAGTGATGGTTGGCACAGCATTCCACGAAAACGTTCTTGGAAAACAATCAAAATTAGCCTAAACAATCTAAAGTTGACTTATATGTACTGAGAAAATAATCAAATTCATACGTACCCATCCAGAGCATGCATCAATATAAACACAAGTGTAGTAGTGACAAATATTTCCCATTTTGTGGCCATTTCCGGGGAAGACGTTGAAGGAACAGTAACACCACCACAAAAGGATCCAGCTTGCAAACATCCGCTGATATAAGACAAGTGAGGAAGAGCGTCGCAACTAAGCGGATGATAGACGAAGTCTTGAGAATTGTAGCAATATTAATCCTGTTCTCATCAAAAAGCATGAACCTTGAATATTAACAGGATCAAACATCCAAAGGGGAAAGCTTTTCCTTGTTCGCTGAAATCTCGATAACAAAGAACAGTAGATCAGGCGCACAGCGTTGTAATCAGTATAACATCAACGATTTCCAATCAATTGTGGACAGGAAGGAAATGATTTTAAGTGATCGCGACTGCTGGAAAATGGTGCGGGTTCATTTACGAAAGGGCGTTATGGGATATTCTTACACATGTCTAGCATATTGTGGGATGTAGCTCACCGACGACGTTTAGAGCTGAACATACGATGGAAAGGCAGTCCATTAAAAACCAGGAAGAGGTAGTCAGTGATGGCGAATGAGAAAAACATAAAAATGGGCTTAAAACCTGCGAAATGAGACCCCTTCTCCGCTCGCTGATTAGCGCATATGCGACTCACATAGATGCTGCCCTCTTCAACTCTGACGCTTTCTCTTCTATACCACAAGAGTCAGATGGTGAGCGACGCAGTTCGCTCTGCTATGTTGCCGAAGGCATACACGTCGCTGCAAAGCTACTTGTTGTCGTGGAGATCACGACCATTTTTCTTCTCAGCAATGTAGGATAACTGTAGTCACAGTGAATGTTTTGGAAAGTTGCTCATTCCAAAGCTATGGGAAAGCTCGCGAAGACGCGCTTATCATCAAAATACATCTATAAGCGCGTATAAAAGCGCTTAAGCAAACATTCTAGGGGTTCGAGTTTTGCCGTCAGCATCCGTGGAGCTCTTGTCTTGGAGCTCGATTCATCGCTAGCTTTACCAGCTCTCCATAATTCTCTAGCTTCGATTCCAAGTTGCTTGGTTACTTGCCAAGTGGGGATAGATTGGGTCAAGTCTCTTAGAAATTGTGTCAAGTTCTAGTCTGACTACACGTCAAGTGAACCCGCGATACAATCTGTCGTTGTGATTGTAGTCCGTTGCTTGGATACAAGAGAATTAGTTGAGGTGGCTGTTCGTGTGGAGATAACTATCCCGCGTGGCACCGGCTAGGTCTGCAGCTAAGTGCGAGCAGGAGCCCCCCCCATGGCAACACACATTGGTCGGACTCAATCATCGCTCAGAGGCTTCCTGCCTCTTTGACTAAGGTATAATTCTTCTTCTTCACTCCCGAACTTTTCCTGACTCTTCAACAAAGTCATCAAAACGGCAACTATCTACAGCCAACGCGATCTCAGCTTCCAACATTGTTCTGCTCCGAAGTCTCATGTTGATCGAAGTTTGTAAAAAAAGCAATGTGAGACCTCAAAGTATTCAGTACCGAAGGACTAAAAACTTCCTACAAAAGGGTGGAAGAGATTAAAAAAGCTTCTGCACACACTTCTGCACGTCTTTTTAGGCTTGTGAGTTTTTTTTGCAACACATAGTTTGGAGTCTTGCATTGGGAAAGGAACAGAAGAGTGATAAAAGTGTGCAAACTGCAAGCTAAAAGGTTATTTGGATAGCAAAATATGTGACTGAAATCATAGTGACAAACTATTCCACCATGCCAGCTCAAAGGCAGCGTTCGCGATTAAGTCAGTGTGTGCGAAAGAAGAAGATGTATATTGAAGAGCTTTGAGAACTTCTCAAGGAAATGATAGGTGACCGTTTTGGAGCAGATGCGCGTCACGTCGTGATAGTGCACATCGGAAACAAACTCGCCAACTCCCAGTTCAGGCCCGCCTACTCCTACCACGGAAGTGAATAATGGTAGCGTGCTTGATATAATACTGACATTATTGCTCTACCAGATTGGTCCCCTGTCAACCGCCGGACGTTGCTTTCTTGCGTAAGCTTCACCTGTTCCGCTACTCACGTCAGTAATACGTCAACACGGATATAGCTCTCCCTCTTGAAAGCGGTTGTTCTATCTTCCTGCGTCCTCTCCCACCCCCACCTCTTCTACCCTCTCCTCTTGCCCCTCCGACTGCCACGGCAGCTCCCTCCCTTTCTCCATTCACGCCTCCCTCTCTTCCTCCTTCTTTCGTCTGCACCTCCTCCTGTCCTCTCTTCCCCTTTCTGCTCCATCTTCTACCCCCACCTGCTGCTGCCACTGAGACATCCCCAAATGTGAGTGAGACTGAGTGAGCTCTGAGTGTGATTAAATAGCCTGCTGTTGCGGGTTATCATGATCATGAGACATCAAAAATCTCGCAAGTGCTCCTTCGATACTCCCTGTTGTGAGCAGTTGACTCCTACGAGGAACGACACACCCACACACACAGCCCGGCCCCACCGTCAAAACCGAAACACGTTCTGTTTAATATGATGAAGTGAGAGCTTCGTTTTTTATCCACTCCGAGCCGTGCGACGGCGTCTGACTCTGAAGGGCGACTAATATAAAATAAAAAACAAAATGAAAGCACAGATTGCTTAGGTGCATACACCCCACTCATCGAACGCATTCAAGAAATCCAAATCGCAAATGAGAGTCGGGTGCACCCCAAACAAATGGCAGTCGCTAACCACTCTAATTTAAATTCTCATGTCAAATTTACAAAAATATCAGATTGAGCAGAAATTTTTCGTCGCTTTTTTCAAGTTCATGAGTCCTTGATTTTTTGTTGATTATTTTCAAAGATATAGAATGGGAACCTGATGTACCCTCTGCCTATTTATGACCTCTTCTAAACATTCCTCCCTCACGTTTTTTTGAGACAGGTTTTTTTGGAAAAGCGTCGCACTGTTTCATTTCGAATTGAGTGACTGAACAGCAAGTTTCGAATTAAAATTGTTCCATGTAAGCGCCATTGTTTCATATCGAGTGATGATCGTTTTGTGGGCACTTCTTCTGCTCTTCTCGCTCATCTGTTTTGTTTTTATGTTTGTTGAGAATTAGTTCGAATTTTAGGTGTTTAGGAATAAGGTGTTTATCCCGAAGTGACCGCGTTTCTGAAAAAAAAAAAAATCGAAAAAAAAAAATTATCCCTGAGAAGATGAGAAAATCAACCAGGCGTACATTCCTAACTTAGTCATGACTTGTTCTTTAAATTCTACTAGTTTTTCAATGTCTCGGCTATAAAAAAATTTCGACCTAGATCTCAGGTAATGGTGCTCGACCGTCGAGTTCTGGTTGAAAAACCAGGTCTGGAAATGGAACGACGCGACTTGTTGGGAAACCTAATAGTGTAATGTTTAGAAGAGGTCATGTATAAGTAGTGGTTGTCGGTTTGGTCAATTTTTGTCGGCTGGACCTCCCATTTCGCAGGCCTAAAATTTGAAAACCTGGAACAGAGTGGAAGAAGAACATAGCATCTTGTAGAGCAGACAATTCTCTTTCGAATGGTATATGACTCGATGTAAAAGCATGGGGATTTAGATGAAAATTTTTTGGTTGAAAAAAAGCGACACTACTTATGAGACAACCTAATGATAGTGGAAAAATTTCGGAAGGATTTAGACATGTGCGGAAGAATGGGTACAAGATTCTGACGCGCTTGCGCATCAGCTTGTCGTCAACGTATAAATCGAACAAACAGACTACAAGAATTTCGAGTTCCCGCCGTGAAACTGTCACTGCTGTTGGAGTGAAATCGTGTGGAACTTGAACCTTTCCTTGAACTTACACGTGAATCCGCACTTCGTCAAATAAGCCCTTCCACGTACTCCCACCGTGGCAGATGCAGTCCAACAGGTGGGAAAGAACAGCTTTTCTGTGGACGATTCCTTCAACACATTCACGACGACGCCCCTTTTCCACTTTTCGGTCGCGTGGGACGGACGCGATTTTGTGGGCGCCGCCGCCTCGTTACATCACCTCACGAGGAATGCTCAAATGGTCAGTCCGGCCATTTATAACACGTTGACGCCCGCGCCGATTTCGGCGCTTGTCACGCATATGGCACTAGCGGTATTGCGTGCGCGCATATTCGGCGATGCTTCAATCTCATACAGTAGCGGTCAAAAGTTTGGAAACTTTTTTATTTTTGATCTAGCGCGGCCGATACACAACGAAATTGTCCCAAATTTAGATATTACATACAAAATCAAGTTCAGAATACGACGGGAAGAATAATTTCCAAAAACCTATAATCATATTTGAGAAATAAGATTTTTTTCAAGTAATGGCGCGTCAAAAGTTTGGAAACTTTTTGTTTCCCTTATCATTATGATTCCTACTCTTCAATGTTCACTTGTTTCTGTTAATTTTAGTTCAACCATTGAGTAATGTGTAATTTCAAAATGAATTCATATGCAAAGGAAGCAGTTTTTCCATGGGAGGTCCTTTTTTAAACCCTACAATCCGGAATACGAAATTGAAATTGTTTCTTAGTAGTTCAGTCTCTACGGAAGCAATATTATCGAATGTTTCTAGCGTTTTGGAGTCGAGTAAGCATAAGAAGAATGATCATTCACAAAAAAGTATCCTCACAAGAAAATTGGCCCTCCTCAAATACTTCGAAGGGTGGTTGGCACGTCCCGTACCCCCGACATTCCCAACTAAGAGACAACTTTTTCTGGTTTTCCCTAATCATATGAAAGTCCAAGTGCAGCCAACATCGGCCGCGACCTGGTGAATATTACGGATGATATCCCAACAAGAAGCCATTGTTGGGCTTCAAGAGCAGGATGGCCCAACTGGCTTCCGCACTCTAACGGCTAACATGGACCGAAGGCGAGAGGTGAAACTTTGTCCTCAGCGACGAATGAGATTTCTATCTTCCTAGAAATAATATGTGGACCCTGTGAAGTGTTTTGTCAAATGGGAACCTCATTTTGAGTATAAGATTCCAACAGTCAGAAATAGTGGAAGTATTGTCATGGATGAAGATGTGTCCGACCATTCGGCGATTCCCCAGTTCTAGGTATCCAGCGAAATGTGGGTTGGGCTAAGTACAAGTATAGTCTGTAGAATACAATGCTTACCTTCGATAGTCAGAACTAGCCGGAAAAGATGGGTTTTCTATCGCGGAAATGACCCAATGCAGGCCTACCTCCTCACTGCCGCCTTCCTAAACCCAGAAAAAGAAGCTGTTATGAAGCGACCAAGTCAAGATCTGAAGTCTAATTGAGTTCTACATCCCACGGAAGAACTGGCATGTCGCTCAACCCACATTCCAGTTAAGAATCCCACCAAACAATGTGATTTAGTTCACAGTGTATGAGGTCCGACTTAAAAGTCCTAAAATTATTTTATAATCAACTCCATGTCAATAAAAACGACGCTAACATAGAAATTCAAAGCTACTCATCGAATAACTAATTTATCATGTGGATTTGAGAGCTATTTTGCCGAATTCGCTTTGGAATTCGGAAGTTTCCAAACTTTTGACCGCTACTGTAATTGCCTCCTTATAAGGTATAACTTC